>JAUUDW010653882.1:0-10550 GCA_032361385.1 Panulirus guttatus | reverse complement strand
TATATATATATATGACATGAATTCTTTTTTACGTTTTATAACCTAGCACTGGCCGAGTCGTTGGTTTGTAGTCATATTTGATTCCTCTAAAGAATATTTGAAACTTTGAGTCTTTGAACGCCGGACTGGCTTATCCACAGCTTTTTGAGTATTGTATAGATTTGACGCTTGTTGTGTATATACTCTATTCAACGAATTATATTTACGTTTTGAGGTTACATGTTGACTTGCTCTAAAAACTGACCTCATAACACAATAAAAAATTCATCTGAGTTAGAATTCTATTAAATAATCACCGGGAAACTACATTTTGCATTTCTTTTTCCGTTACACTCTGTGCAAATGCAGTCTGCGTAGTCTAGTTATCTGAGACCGAATTCTTTCTGAATTTCACCCTTCAGTATCCTTTTAAATGAGTATACGTTTAGACTTGAGGAGTTACTGAATTACATGCACTTCTTTTTTTCATTCTGCACGGCCATTCCTAAGATGATTTACAGTTTGTTGCATACACATCTTCCCGGCCACGTTTAGCTACGTCTGCATTCCTAAGGTATGGCCAGCGACAAACATTTTATTTCAAATATCATATTAGTGTGTGCGGCGTGCGACCCCGCGCCTGACTCGGGTCGCTGGGAGGCATGACGCGGCATCAATAGTAGCCCGACGCCATCCAGCCAGACGGACGGACGAAAGCAACTGTCGAAATATTCGTCCACGCTTTACTGATATAACTCTAAGTCGTACGTCTACCCAGCATTCACGCTAAATGTTGGGGAGCTGTATTATCAAAGAGAAGAGTCTTAATACTTGCAGCGACTGATTTGAAAGTGTAAACAGGAGACTGGCACAGAAATAATCTAAAGTTGAATTACAACTTAAAGGTATACTATCAGACTGGACAGTAGACAGTACGCTGTGGCGTGGGAAGCGTATATCATTCGCTGACTGAGTACTGGAAGTTATGTCACTGTATTTTTATGACTAAAGACTCGCTCGGGGTGTATTGACTTTGAGTAATTCAGCGGGAAAAGGTTGTCAGCAAAAGCAAACAAGCAAACGAGAATAAAAACATTTAACAAGCACAGTCCGGCAGGATGTTGGCATAGAGTGAGATTTAAATGGAAGTTCGTGTCCCATGTATGTTAAGCAATAGGGGGGTTGGTCTGCCGGTGCGATATTTCCCGTTGACCATCAGTGTACCTGCTCGCAGCAGCCCACATGTTGATGTTGTGCACCGAGGTAATGAGCCTCGACGTATGCCTTAGCACGGGCTTCGCACCATCTTCGAACTGGTATCAGAGAGAACGCACAGGAAATAACCCGAGTCATAAGCACGGGGTATCATACGCTCACAGTGACCTCCGTGCATGGTAAAGCTGGAGGACCAAAGCTCGATTTGTGAGCATGTAAGCTGACAGAAGAACGTGCACATTAAGGCAGTTTATAAGACTCTAGCCAAGAGGTCTAGGAAGCTTAACAATAGAGCAGAGGTGCCACCTTACCTCTCACATACTCTTTAAATCATCCAGTGCTGGTTGTCAGGTCGTGCGGTTTCTTGGATCAACTCTACTAAACCTTCTGGAGGAGAAAACAGAAATTATGTATGGTTTGGCTGCTCCCCATGACTTCACCTGAAATAAAATATATTGACAAATTACTATAAGGTGGTATCATCGTGGGCCAAGGAATGTAGAGACTTGATGTAATTATCTCAATCTATGTATGTTACGATCAGTAATTAGTTCAGGGATTCGTTGGTTACACCCCACAGTATTCCATGAGAGTAACTTATTTCCATTTCTTATAACTTTACCGAAGATTGTTGTCAGTAAAACTTGATGGGTTTACACCATAGACCTTGGTAGGTCATTTCGTTTGTCACTAAATTGTTTTCTGTTGCCACGGAAGGAATGTGCAATGATGACTAATTCAATACTAGAAAAAAAACTTTTCATGTTCCAGCATGACTTAAAGAGACCGAGTTAAAGGTAGTTATGTGACAGTGGCACGTACAGGAATGTGTCGGAAGTGAGTCAGCACCGACTAAAAATTACAGCTTAGCACATTCATTGGCTTGGCTGTGGCTACGGCTCTGCATTTCCATTCCCAAATCCTCGGGCCACAAACGGTGCTCAGTGAGGAGCCATCAGCAGGTCCCTGGAACTCTTACAAACAATCCCTCTGAATGAGAGAAAGATAGTAAGATAGGCACCGATGCATCTGTCGAGTGAAAGCTTCAATTCGTAAAATTCTAATAAGGTAAATAAAAGAATAAAACTGGAGTCTCAGACGTCATTCTCCATAAGCCCCTGGAGAAGGGGAAGGAAGCCCCTCGTATGCCATTTGTCCTCGCAACTGTGGTAGTAACCAAACAAAATGACCTTGTTCTTGGTCATGTCTAATCCAGTGATGATGCAACTTTTCATCCGGATGTCAGCATGAACAAGCATAACTCATAAATGGCCCGGGAATATCCCCCCTCCCCCCAGCGGCAACAACACTTATCTTGTGAGCCAAGGTTGTTTGCTCACAAAGTGGCCTGTTGGCATCATCATCATCATCACCCGGTTTTTTTCATCCTAGTACTGTCACAGCAGCCGGCAGCTCACTAGGGATCCTGAATAACGGGTTTCTCTCCAACTGCAGCATCCAGTGTGGTGATCAGGTACTTCGAAGAGCTTGGCTTAATAACCAGCGGAGTCCGGCTGAGGGTTCCTGGCTCCACTGGCTCACGGCAGGTTACTCTGACTTGGTCGTCGTGGTGAGCCGACTCCAACGCCATCTTGGACTCCTAACTTAACAACTGTATGATCCCTAGATCCTGGGGCAACTCACTCGGCTATTACCATACACAGCTGAAGGGCTTAGGAATTAAAGCAATAAAGCTTTCTGTCCACTGAATAAACTAGAAACTGTACTGCTAAAAAAAGAAGTTCAGTCCATTAAAGAGGAAACACAACCGAATTCACTTTCGACTCTCCACAGCGCGGGAGTCATTATCCACACGGTGAATGAACTTACAAACTTTCGAATCACATTATAGCGTACACATCCCTTACTCAGACCTGCTCATACTCCTCATTCATGCCCATTCTCATTATAATGATTTCTCATGCGAGCAAATCACCTGACACACGAATGGCAGGGAAATAAGAGCATAAAGGGGGATAGTCATAAGTAAATTATACGACTGAGACCAGAGGAAACGGCAAGGTCAGTAATGTCACTGAATACTGTGAGTCATGAACATTGCGAGTCTAGTAATGTCACTGCATAACAGCGACTAAGGAGTCTGTGAGGCCAGTAATGTCACTGCATGGCAGTAACTCAAGGACACTGCAAGGTCGGCGTACGCCGCTGGTCGAGGGTTTTCCAGGGTTGTTTTTGACAACAGTTCGCTCAAACTTCGTACTAAAACAGCTTTGCTTCACGAAATGGACTGAAAGTTGTTCGTTCACTGATGTTTGGAATTAGTCCTGGAAGGGTCATGCTCAAGGGTCGTACCGTTGTGCTCAAGAAGTTAGCTTATAATCTACTACCGTCGAAAGAATCATTGTGAGCTGCCAGCTAGCTGGTTGAACCGTGTGGCTTTGCCAAACGTTCGATGATACAGGAGTCATGAGGCTCTCTGCAAAAATGTATTTTTGAAAAGAGTGAGAAGTGTACACACAGTACTTAAACATTTAAGAGAAACAAGCAGATGAAGGTCCACAGAATTGCCATTGCATGTTGCGACAAGCAGCTGCTGCTGGGCAAGACGAAGCTGAGCAACTTAATTCTAACCTAACACTGACAGAAATGTGAAATAACTTCTTCCTTGCCGTCTCTAGAGATTCACAGTGGTATAGCTGTTAACAGAACTTTATGTAGACATTTACCTACTCGAAACATCAGCGCTGTTGAGGATCCCGAGAAGACAGACACCCTGTTAACGTGCTTCTCTCGTTAATGAGTAGCTATTTTCCAGCAGTACCACAAAATGATGGTTGTGTGCGTTACTAAGAGAGTTTTATGGCCGAATGAAGAAGTAATTGCCTCTCTGTATCTTCTGAAGACTTGAAAGTTGATTTTAAGAATAAATCCGACTTGTTGGAAAGTGTTCCTTGTGTAGTTTATTATTGTCTGGTCTGAGACTAAATGGCAACATAATTTCAAAGGCTTTCAAACTTGCCTCGACCCAGAGACGACTGATTGTTTAAGGAACTGCCAGACTAAATCAACAACAACATGAAAATACTTATCAAGGAACACGGTAGAGTCTCTTAAGTTTGATAACTGTTCGTCCAACAAAAACAAAAGGTTCTAAAAACCAAAACACAGTTAATCAGACTTTTCGTAGACTTAAATAACACAGAAAACTTCTCCAAGGATAGTGTAGGTCCGATTAAATGATCCCTTTCTAACTTGTTTAATTGATTATTGCTGGACTGTGGGTGACCATTCCCTTCTCAAACCTATAACTAAGTTACTTATTCATCAAGTATTCACTGACTGATCCACAGACGGAAGTTTAAGACTGGAATTCATGTTAATATATATCAACTTATCAACTTGCTTTCTTTGAATGACCCCTCTCCTTTATTCCTTATGTATACATATATACTGTATTCATTTTTTTTCATTGTTCTAAATAGAACTTTGCATGCTCCCCTTACATCAACTGTGATCTTACCAAAGCAGTCTCAGGTTAGGTCAGGGTATGTCAGGATTTTAAAAGTTCCACCTGATGAAAAACATGTTTGAGTTTCTCTTCTCTTCAACAGAGTGATCAACCAAGCAGAAGGAGATACTGAACAACCTAACGCAAGTACATAACGTTTGACTTGATATGGCTGGGTGTGGTAGTTCTGATGGACTCTGGACGCTGCACCGCGAACTAACTGCTCGACTCTGTTCCTCTGTCCTCGCAAATGTGGTTCATTATCACGGTCGTCTTCGTCATGCACCCGCCTGACACAAGGCTGCGCGCGAAGCGCCGAGGTGTGTAACATCTGAGACAACGGGATTTCACCCAGGTCAAAGGTCGTGCGAGGGCACGGGACCGGTTATCAAAGAGCATACCTCGTGTTGGTGGCTTCTGCGGGAGCAAGTATCCGGCTGCCCCACCGCTCGATCGAGGCCTCAGCGATGGAGCGAAGCTTCTTTGAAAAGCGACAAGGCGGCAAGCTGGCGAAGTGAAGGGAATGATTGATCCTTTTAAACGTCCAAGAAAGAACTATTCCAGGAAAAAGTGTGTCGCTTTGGACGCTCTGTGATATGAAACGTGGAGGGATACACAGTCCGCTTGACTTTAGATATCAAATAATTTTGAAATGATGAACATAGACGAGTAACCCCAGACTGACAATACTTCAAACAGAAAATGGTAATAATTCTTCGCATAAGAAATGTTTCATGCTCGTTGAATGTAGACAGCGTTTGACACACATGATATGCAGCTTATAACAGTCCTCTGAAGCTCAGTCACAGTTTACACCAATATCTCACCTGACCTGCAACGAGTAAAAACTAGTGACGCATAACAAAGGAAGACATGATCGTTTCTGAAAAAGTTATCTGCTGGAGGACTGACAATATCGTACATTCCGAATGATTATGATATATATACACACAAAAAAGGACAGTTTTCAGCACCGATTTATCTGTATCTAGACAGATTAATTAAATGGAAGTGTTCATTGACTAAAAGGTGACTGAAATTAAAAATCTCATTTTTGTAACTAACACATTCTAGGCTTCATTTGTTACTTGACCAACTAACTTTCCCCCCTCTTACCTCTCCGATGTCTATGTTCTAGTTCTGGTGGTTCCATATAGATGTAACCATTCGTCAGTAGTTTTATTGATTACCTGAAGGTTTCCCATATCCTAACTGGGTCGTGATTAGACCATTATTGAGAGGTCGTAGGATGTTATCCACTCACACAATACTTTAATCTATCTGGGTCCAGAGCTGTCTGTCTTTGTTTAATACAACACACTACGTGTCATTCATTATCTCCGCTAATAACCTGGCGACACTGGCGTTACTCTGCAGTTCACGTGCCTAAAATACCTAAGTACTTCAACTCGAGTTATTATGAATTCCAGAACAGTTAATTACTTTCAACTGTCAAAACCCTTTACCTATCTGGTGTTCACAGGTTATTTTCACATTGATCCTCAGGGTTAACACATTATATAGGGAGCAAACCTCTTCCAAAAACGGTAATTTAAGGTGTTACTAACAACTGAAGAAATCACAGGTCATAACCAGACTCAAAAGGATACTGATGAAGATGACCATCGACAATATACCTGTTTTACAGTCCTCACGTCAAGCTGACACTGTGGGTTGCAGGCTTTTCCTAGCCTCAGGGTCAAACCGTTATCGGAAAGGGTAAATCCAAGGAGGCACCATGCCAGCGGATATATAAATATAAGTATGTATGATTGTATGGAAGTCAGAGTATATTCGGGATGTGAAAGATATCAGAGTAGGATCAACATGAAGAACATATCCTTCTGTAATGCAGCTTTTGGATTCATTTTTAAAATTGTTTTGTATGATCGGACTTAACCCTAAGCTAGAGAGTTTTCAGATCTGTAATGTAAAAAGAGTAACACAGAATGATCCTGAGCCAATATCAATCCAATTTTGACTTACGCAAAGAAAATTGAATGTTTTCGCCGTTCTCAATCTGTAGATTTGAAATATGTTTCGAGTCATTACAGTGAGTATTTATAATTCGATGACTTATACAACCAGGCAGCGATTTTATGAAAGTCGAAGTTTATGTCTTGCAAGCGATGGGCCTCTGCTAGGGTGGGAGGCGTGGTGAGATGGGCAACGTTCATCTGATACTAAGGTTACAGGGTTCAGCATAGAGCATCCGCTGTACACACAGATCTTGTCATCGAAAAATCAAAATCTCGAGAGCAGCGAGTGTTGCTAACATTACCAGCCATAAACTGACTTCCACTGCTGATTCAACAGAGTAGCTGAGAAGTAGCGCCTCATTTTCGAAGATAAAGAATACTATTAATTTTTAGAACTAGAATTCAATACTAGTTGGTACTCCTTACATTCTCTGTCTCAAACTACCTAACATTTCTGTGACTCCTTTCCCCCAATAACTTTTGCGAATGAAAGCCTAAAACTGACATTTGAGTGGTAGTCCTTCGGAGACTATCTTAAACTGGCGAGAACTTTCGGATTAGATAGAAAATATTAAGCAACCTTTCTGTAAATAAAAGACTCAGGTCTATTAGCATTTGTGTTACAAAACACTCAACCTACTGGATCTTCCCTGAAAGCGTCAATGTGGTCTCCATTGCCGCTTTGAAAGTTCTAGGAGTTTACCGTCCCCAGGTTGCGGACGGTGTCTCGTCCCTAAACTTTGAGCATTCCCAAGACGACGTCGATACAAGTTTCACTCTGACTCTCTTGACATGAGTGGGTCATATTTACTCCGAAATAACACAAATTCACCATGGAATTAATTACCTGGTTTCAGTTTCCTATGTGATGTACCTATAGCGCACCACAAGGGCTCATCTACCCTCCTCGACCAATAAGAAAAAAAATGTCACTGTGATCGGATCTCTAATGGAATAAACGAATTAATACCTTGCAATTTCGATAAACAGGCATGGTTTCCAAACCATTTTCAACTTAACATATTTCCTCATATCTTTGTATCGTGCGTTTACAGTTCAGTTACATCTAATTTCTTTTCCTTTGGTTAATTCTCGCATAAATACAAAGTTATTCAAGCTCCCATGCACCGAAAAAATATTGTTTACTTGGTCTCTCATGGAGTTACGAGATCGTATTGCATGATAACCACGACGAAAGGACAACAGCCTTTCATATCCATCACTAGTAAATTGACAGAATTTCAAAATACAGCAGAACCAATACATATTTTGTTTTGTAATTTCGCCAATTTCCTCTTTTAACCGGAGCGGAATTTTAGGTCCATCCAAGCGAGGGAGCCTATCCGTCGGCAGGATTTGCTCAGTTTTTTTTTAACCAACCGTCAGCCAAGGAAGGTACGGATGCCATTCGAAGTTTGTACGTTTACATCCCACCTTGAGTGACCAAGTATTACTGACACAGTCAACTTATAATGTAAGTGGAGAATGTTGCTGTGCTACTCTTCCCGAAACACTCAGACCGTCTTAACAACAGGCATGATAAAATGTCATCAGTCACATTCACATATGTAACGTCCAAAATTAGGTAACGTAATTTCTTCGATATTCAGTTGCGAATTAAACGTGAGGAAATGTTTAATCATACAAAACGTTTGACACTATTTCGTGAAGGCGATTGCATGTTAATAATATTCGACTGTATGGGCTACATTGATGCTACATCTCTATTCTGCACACGTTTTAGGCAGTGTTGACGTCTTCTCCAATACCGCACGTTACCTCCAATAACTGACCCAAACTGAAAATCAAACTAATTCCGGAAGGGTCTGGAAACCTTATGCACAGCTCTGGGCTTCTTATGATAAATACAATCACTGTAAAGCGCCTCATGTTTTAACAGAGCGAAACAAATTTTCCCCATACATATTAACCTTACCTTATGTCATGTAACTCAAGCAATTGTTCAGTCTTTCTTCATGCCCCCTCACCACGTCACTTAGCCTGGTCACTATCCATCATCTTACCCGTGGAAAGAAAATATTCAGATTAACTGCTGATGAGCGTTCAATAACAAATGATGCACACGTAACACGATCCCAACTCTTTCACAAGTCCATTACCCGGGGGTTGGTAGCGTCGCTTACGATGCAACGGTTCCATTTCACGTTCATCATTTTATAAAGTTTGAAGTTAAATCGCGTCTGAAAATGATGTACAATATGTATTTTAGCACATCAAAATCAAATGTTGTCTTAAGGAATAATAAGAGGCGAGATTTACCTCTGAACAAACTAAGAACATCTTAAAGTTGCCAGTTTGTCAATAAATTTATGTGCGTTGGTTCTTTCCTTTCGTGTATGTTGTTGTTATGATTTGACGACCGACTGTCAACATAGTGTCGCCAGTGATTGTTGCTGTGGTGTTTTCAGAAACATATTTCGTTGAACATAACGTAGTAACTGTAATCTAAGGAAATATTACAGTACTTTGTTAAGTGGTTGTACAAATGAACATTAGACGCCTGTTAGGAAACTAGAAAACATATTTCAGCTCAGGCTTGATAGTTTACATCACGGGTTAAAGTGCCCAGCGCCGCCATTTGTAATTTGTTTGGGTAGTATATTTTGACTTTGCTGCGAATTCTGCAATAACACTTACTATGATAACGGTAAAGTGGATACTGTTGAAGTGTAGAGAGTGTAGATAAAGGTCGTGCTCTAATTTATTGACAAATTCATGTAAAAGATGTATTTCACCTAGCACTTGTCAACATCCGGTTTGTTGTTTCTAGCTGGTGTGTTTAACCGTACGTTAAGTCAGAAGATGAATGCGCACCCTTAGCTTGCACATCGATCACGAAACCTTACTGACCAAAAGAGCACTTTGTTCCCCCCAGTAAGTCAGTAAAGAAATGATGCATGCCCGTATATTGCACTTTAATTACGTAGCCTTGCAGTGACGCCAAGGATTGTGCATTCATTTAACGCAGTGGTTACAGTTCCGTAAAATGGAGTCAAGATTTTCTTCCATGAATATTTTATGGTAAGCTAGTTTGTTTAGTTATGAAAGAAAGACTCGATTGCGATTTTTTTTTTCTTTTTTTTGATTGGTGCCATTAAAACACATGGGACAATATTCACTGCTCATGACATACCGACGGAAATTATAGATCATTGTTTTATCGGTTTAAGTCATTTAAGCAGACAAATTTCCAGCCTTCGGAAGGTCAGTAAATAAACGCTCGTCCTTAAACTATACACTCGTCTTGAAGACAGACATTAATGACATTTGATTACAGTGAAGGAAAAAGTTACGATTACAAGTTATAATGCCTTTAGGCACGGTTATGGCTGAATGGAGATGTGTTGACTAGTAACAATTTACAAAGTGATAGAACTGTAATGAAAAGAAAGCCAGTGATGTTACTGAAAAATGTACATTGAAAAAATGCATATGAGTACTACACGTACACAACTCTGGCTCCTGTGCCTTGCAAGGTAGGTTTTGGTAGTGTCGGAAGGTACCTCATTTAGCCTAGACCTCCAGTACCGTTATTCAGGGATGTCTTTAACATGCAGGCGATCTGATTGCACATCATAGAACTTAACCTTTCGTATTGTCATGTTTCCTGGCGATTCGTTACATTTTACTTCATGTAACGTACCTCACCATGAACTAATCTTACCCCTGTGTAACATAGTTCACCTTAACCTAAGCTGTCTTCTTGGCATTTACCCCCGTGTCTTTAACCTCCAAGGATCATCATGAGTGTATAATCATGTTATCCTTGTTATCCATTTATTGCATACATATTGCATACGGACTGTGGAGGGATCGGAGCCCTCACATTTTTCATTCTCAATGATTTAGAGCAAATTATCTCCCACCCTACCCATATACCTGACTGC
>JAUUDW010653871.1:0-10550 GCA_032361385.1 Panulirus guttatus | reverse complement strand
CTGCCTTTACACCGTCAAGAGTTATATCTGGTTACCGGTTGAACAAGTTTACTAACACTCGACCACTCACTGAGGACAGCGAAAGATCCAAGGATGAATTCCATTCTGATTTCGTGACGGTTGACTTCAACTGCCGAGTCGACAATTCTTCTCCTCACATAATAATGACAAACACAGGCGTTAAGTTACATATGGAAATCTTTATCGAGATACTGAATATAAGTCTTCATGTGTTGTCGGTTACCAGGGAGGGAGTTTTACATTCGTTCCCCCCCCCAAAAAAAAGACACTCTCCTCAACATTTTCTATCATACAAATTCATGAATTTCAATGTGCTGTCTGCATATACCATGTCCTTCTTCATTTCATTCTGTTCATCCACCATTTTTATACCATAAAAGTACCTCATCACATTTTTGTCAGTCTTAATTAATTTCACAATATGTCTTCTGGCTGATCTATCCTCACACTTCTTTCTTTCAACGTAGGCAAAATTAAAACCTTTAGCCTCTGTAACTCAGCCCCCGTAATATTTGGTACCACCTTTCTTGCCCTTCTCTTTATGAATGTTGCTGGATGTGAGGGCTGTCTGCAACTAAATGTCACTAAACCGGAATTCGCACCAAACATGAGGCAAATGCAAGGTACAACGGAAGCTCACGTAGACCTGCATCTCTCGCCAGGCCTTATCACAACAAACAGCTTGGGGGAGCTGGGTGGTTCGATGAGTTTTAGGACAGATATTATGTTGGCAGCTTCTCAGAAGTTTAGGATTTTGCTTTGTAACCAGGACAAAAGTAGACCTAATCTCCATAATCGGCAAAATAAGGAAGATCTATAAATTTCACAGAAGCACCGTATAATGTGTTGACCAGCTAAGTGTTAACTTACTGGAAGTCAGATATAAGCCAGGTCTGCATCCCTAATCACAACAGTTGGGTGATTGTTACGATCTTGACATCAAATTAAGACAATCAGACATCTTAGACAGATGCAGCTGTTTTCATCAAAAAAAGAAATATATGCACAAAATATGCTATTTATGGCAAGGTTCTATTGTCTGAAAAAATGAAGAATTCTGGTTGTTTTCTTGTGAAATCCTTCGTCTAGAGCTGTATTTAGGCTTTACATACATGCATCACATTGTATGAGCTCCTTGTTGAGGATCTTATGTAATCAGTCTTATCTTTACGTGTACTCTCAGTTTATCCATCACACCCTCAGTCTGCTTCGGTCTTCATTAAAACTCCACTACAGTATCCTCGGTATGAATAGGCCTTCATCAAGACTCCACTAAATAGTGAATATCCTCAGTGTGCTTCGGTCTTCAGTCAGCGTCCATCATCACTCAGCGACCTCCTTACAGTGGAGAGGATTTCTCTCCCCTCCCGTTTTCCACTTACCACCTTACCCCCCCTACTCCACCGCTATCACTGCTGTCACCAAGCACCGCTATTCCAAGTACCGTTATTACCACCACCATCACCACCACCACCACCATCATAATCAATCCAGACATCATCATCCCCGTCACCACCAGAAACTAACACGGTACTGCCCTGCGGGGCGAGGCCTAGTTTTCCAAATCCATAACTTTCTCTCTCAGCCTCGGGGTTGCACTGTCTCCTGGTGGTTGGTTCCTTCCACTGATGTTGGTCATCACACTTTTCATCCCGTAGGAGGGTGAGGTGCTGGTCACTCGTCCTTGACCTAACGGTACAAGACGGTGTCAGTGATGACGACCCTTTTACCAGTCTGTCATGTGATGATGACTCGAAGAACAACAGTAAAAGGCAAACGTTACATGTCATGCATCTTGCTTGTGTCTGAGGGACACCACTGACGGCCATCAGACTGAGCTGCAAAAGGAAATTCTCCTTTTTTTTCCAGCTGATCTCGGCGAAAGTGCAGTTTAAGGGCGCGCGTTTAATCAACTTCCGTAACTTGCCGACAGTGTTTTGAAACGAGAGACTCTACTCTCGGTGGAACAAATTCTGATATGCGTTTTTAAACTTAGATTTACTTTCCTGACGTGGGTTAGATAGGTTAGGGTAAGTTCAGTTTTGTTTGAGTAGGTTACTTTTTTCCCTTATTTCCTCTCGCCTTTCCTAACTTCAGATCTAAAGGCGCATGTCATATGAATTTACTTTCAGAGGTTCATTCTTAGTGTATGACATTATTATCCATGCACTTACGTTAATAGACGCGCATCCCAAATTGTCTTTTCTGGATTTTCTTCGAAATACGATCTTTATATGACTAGAAATCTCATTACTTTACATATTTTTCCTATTGCTCCTCATTACTGTTCATTTTGTATATCTTTCCGTTTCTTTCATCCTTAATGCCCATTACATCACAAGGTCGATATTACTTACTTTCTCAGTTCTCGCTTTGGCCATGAATATCTTTATCATCCTCTCTTCCTTGTCTCCAATTGTATCTGTCTATGTTTCCAGTTATCTCTTTCTTCATTATTTTTCATTTATCTGCGTTTTCTTTCCTCACTTTTTTCGTCCTCTAACTGTCGTTTACCTCTGTCTGGTTTCATGTTCTCATTTTCTTTTCATTCATTATGTGATGCTTCTTGCACCGCAAAATCCCCTCCTTCATGTTTTATCATTTCTCTCACGTTTACTTTTGCATTTCTAGTTGTTCTTTTTTCCCCTTTTGTTTCCTCTTCAAACCATCTTATTCTCTATCCTTCATTCCTCTAGCGTTCCTTTGATTTGTCTTCATCTTTTCAATTTCTTTACTTATATTCCTTTCATTTTCTCCATTTTCTTTTATCCCAATAGCTGTTTTTTTTCCAATGTTTCTGTATTCTGATGGTCTCATTCTCTATCCCTTAATCCATTTTCCTCGTGTAATTCACATTTTCCAGTGGATGCTCTTTTATAGTTTTCCAGTTGATATATCTTTCTATATACAGTTTAGAAAATTATCTTACTCGCTCATCTTTAGTACATATAATAGACTGGTTGTCATAGTATATCATGGATTACTTTATAGATAAATAATGGATGATATTGTGTAATTTATCTTTTTTTTTTGTTATATCACTTTCTATGTCGCGTTAGTAATCTACTGACCTGGCTGATGTGATGTCCCGGGATCATTCATGGTTATGGCATATAACTCATAATCAAAGTTCATGATCTCCGTGGTTGCGACAGTACGACTTTTCTGGTCTGACTACGTAACCCGTAAGTCAAGAGGCCAGACCATATTGATACCCAAGGGTCGTACCGTCGTGCTCAAGGGTCGTGCACTGCCGTGCTTAAAAGAGTCAAAACACTTTTGAACGCCAGGTTAAAGTAAAAAATAAGGTGACGGACTTTTCTTCTACACCTCAGACAGCAACCTTTCCGTTCTTACGCTCAAAGATAAACACCAGTTAGTGAAGAGTCGGAACAGGAACTCAGTCCATCAGCTTAATGACGGGTTTGCCACGTTCTGGTCCCACCGAATTACCAGGTGAACTAACGTATGGTAATATCGAACCACGTCTCCATCTCTATAAGGGTCAAGGTCCTGCGCAGGCTCCCCGCTCGCTGACCGCAGGGCTCCAGGCGTCGTCAGGCTCACCACTGGAATCTAGAAGGCGAGGCAAGAGTGGCGAAATTTGTTTTTTTTATGGTGCATTTTTGAAGCTTCGGTACACTGAGCGTCTCAAATAGAGACTGGACACGTGCAAATGAAGCCTTTTTTAACTGTGTTTTATGCTGCCTTTCGCGAACGCGAGGAGATGTAGACATAAGAGATTGAAAAAAGAAAAATATTAGAATATTTATATGTATAACGCGAAACCTAGCCTGTAGCGGTCAGCATCTTTTAAATCGGACAATATAAACAGGTCAACGTGATTTTAAGGGAATGAATCCATAATGATCGTTGTCTATCAATGTACATAACCTGAGATTTTTTGTTGTTTAGATCGTCGGACCTTCGTTTGGTCCGACACGGGCCTTTGCCTGTTGGCGGCCCACTCCAACTCGAAGTATTTGACCCAAGGAGACTACTCTATGAGCTACACACGCTGGCCTAACGCTTGACAGATTGCCAACTCAGCTGTACCGGTTTCGTAACACCAACACGCTAAATTAGACCAAGGAAAACTTAATTGACCTAATTATGAGGTGACCAATACAAGTGATTCTGTAACAGTTTGTAACTGAAACAATTATGATAGACAAATCTTTTGATTCATTGTCTCAACACTCGATATATTCTCAACGAGTAAATTTTTACGTTTCATTAACCCTTAAGCACGGAGATATGACTCGTGAGCCTTCGCCTGACCATCTTTATTTAAGGATCAGGTCAGAGTTCACGCCGTCATGCTCTAGGGTCGTACCGTCTTGCTCAAGGGGTTATTCATGAAATGTGTACCTGATGGTTTCACAGCGTACTCCTAGCAGTTCATTGGTAAAGAAACCCAAGGTATTATCTTGAAATGATTACTCCAGAATAGGATTACATAATGCAGGTGTAATTAATCTCAAGCAGCAAAACACTGCGCTTTCCGTCATGTAGCGGGTAAATCATTTGGAGATTTTCCCCTGAAAGTTGTGATCATCCAGGGAGTGCAAAGGCCTACGTCAGGAGGGTCTTGAGCCCTTACTATGTCAAGTAATCCTTGAGTGTCATCTGATCGCCCCGCAAACACCTTGTGTTGAGAGATCACTTTTTTAAACGACCCACAAAAGAAAATGAGGACACGACGTGCTTATTCACGCTTATTCATTCATGCTTATTCATCTTTATTTACTTTACCAAAGAACAACAACTTTAGGTACAGGTCACTTCCCCAGCGCGGTACAACCTCGAGAGAGAATAACACGTTCACTGAGACGGTTGATGATGCTCTTGCTGGACAGCCTTGACATCCTTTGTACTGTTTTGGTCGGTGTACAAAGAAGCTCTGCCCCCACGGCCGGCGGTTATCGCATCTTCGATCTGACGACAAGCTGGAAATTACAGCATCATATAAGTAGACTGAAGGACAGAGCAGCAGATTGCGAGATGTCTCCTCCACAGTCCAAGGCGTTAGAGTCCGCTATTTTACGCCAGAACCTCATAAATGATTCCCCGTCAACTGAATCATGAACGCTGGCATCACTGGCAAAATCAATGACCTCTTTCCTCAACTCTGTCTCCAGCATAAGTAATATCGATCATGAATGGATTTCTGAAAAGTCTGACAAGATCGGGATAATAGGTGTGTGGTCCGTTCCGTGTATATGATACAGTTGTCACCCTATCAGTAGCTGCCAACTGTTCATAAGAGTGACTAAGGTTCACTCGGTCGACGAGCGTTTTTCATACATAACAAATTTCTCTTCCTCAACTTTCGCTTCCCACATCTCAAGTTTCATACAGAATGTCTTGACTTTGTGAACTGAATAGGGAGCAATGACATCTCGTCCCTACAATAACATATTGAGGTTACTGAGGGGTTAATTCGGGGGGCGTTCGCGTACCCATGGAAAATGCCTGGTTCATCCTTGGGTGGATGGGGGGAGGGAGTAGTGCAGGAAGAGTACGCGTGCCACAGGTTGAAAGAACCTCGGGCTAAACGGATGTCCATTGTGGTTGAAGTGAATAAACGCTTTTCATTCGACACTTTTTTTACAGCTTTGGTACAGCGAAATGATAAGTACATCAGAGATCCTGATTCCTGAAGGGAGTTCCAGTGTTTCGACATTGCAGTAGCATAATGCTGTGTATCTGAGTACATTTGTTTCATTTTTCTCGAAATCTCACAAGGATTGAGACCCGTATTCAGCTATCAGATCACACCGTCAGATATAATGTACACCTTGCGCTGCCCTGTGACGCAGACTTGAATCTTCTAGCATATCAGAGATTCGTTCCCATTCATTCGTTCCTCTGATATCAGACGTACTAGAAGTTAGGTGATGACAATACCTAGAAGCAGCGCATAAGAGAAAGCGATGACGCAGGGTAAAGCTAAACTAGATAAGGTCGGAGGTCGAGATGAGAACGAGGGAGAATCGTTAGACGCTGAGCGAGCTACTTAGAAAGTGTAGCAACATGCGAGGAACTCTCTACTGGAGACAAAAACGTCTTTCATCATTCATACATACCTACAACAAAACACCTACTGCTCACTACTGTCCATGAGACGAACTGTAATGTAGAAATTATACTTGAATTGCTAACCACAGACGATGGGGATAACGACTGATGTAAATAGAGGTCATATTCTTCTTAAATATATTCAGCACAAGGTTAAGGAAGATAATTTTCATGAAGGTATACAGTTACGAAACCATGATTTTTAGTGATAGTGTATTTACTCATTTGTTCGAAACATAACTATACTTCTATGTAGATTATCCTCACCTATGTGCTTTGAGAGTGCAATAAAATGGGTTATATGATAATTTTCATCATGCTTATATTCTAGTGTTACAAAAAAAAATTGTTTGTTCGTTACGTTCTTGCTGGTAAGTGTCCAATTTCCGAGAACAGTCTGAGAGATACGTTAGGATTCGTAGTACTTTCATGTTAATTCAACTTTTTTCTGTTGTGAGTAAAGTAACTCCTTGTTGTATGTTATCAGATTCAATGGCAATCGACAGACTGACGTTCCCTCAGTCAGATGTGACACATATCACACACGCCAAACGTACAGTTATTAATTTGCATTGTTTTAAGGAGTTGTGGACCAAGAAATCAGGCAAGTGTCTTTATTGGTTAGAATTATGGCTTTGGTTTATGTCTTTATCCCTTGGGTACGACGGTGAGACCCTTGAGTACGATAGTGTGACCTCTGAGCTGGACACTCGAGGGCCGGGTCAAAGATCAGGCCGTTATGGCGCAAGGGTCGTAATGTCGTACTCAAGAGGTATACTACTGAAGTAATAGTTGTGGTCATGGGGTTTCAGCGACATCAAGATTTATCATTTGTTGCCCTTTTGTTATGATCGACTCACACTCCAATCAAACATCACCAAAAATGGCAGAGTGTGAAGGAAAAGAAACTGAGTTTACAGAGGTGGAACGTGATATTACAATAATCAAATTTCCCTCTTACATATAGGAATGATAGACGGGGCGGCACGAATTTTATGTCATCTGCTGGTAAGGTATAAAGCATCAAACTTGCAAGAAATGTGATGGTAGACGATTTCTATCAGTACTGCGGCAAAGGATTGATTTGAATGCACTATTACAAATGCGTCGGCTGGATAATCATATCAGTTACATGATCTTGCAACACTCACAAAAAAAATGAATCATATGTCAAATAGTGACCCTGTGACACATGAGCTGTTAGGGACAAAAATGAAGTCTTATCTACAGGAGGAACTTACGTATGATACCTCTTTTGTGAGAGGTTCATCTGGTATTGATGGGATAAGATCTTCATCAGATATCTTCGGGGATCAAATAATACAGAATGCCACAGTTTCCTTCAAAGCTCAGCAATGAACGATATCAGTAACAATCGCAATCTTTACGCTAATGAATATTAGGCCCTTGTTCACCGGGGTACAGTCGTTGAGCAAGACGAGACAAGCCCTAAACGCCCCGTTGACCTTTGGGCACTACGGTACGAGCTATGGATATAATGCCCTAACCCTCAACTCAAGAGGCTATGCCGTCATACCCAAGGGTCGTACCGACGAGCTCAAAGGTTGTACCGTCCTTTTCAGGGGTTGAGTGCTCAAGGAAGGTACCGTCGAGTTCAGGGGCTGTACCATTATACTCAAGGATTGTGCCATCGTGCTCATGGACTGTACCGTGTTGCTCAAGGATTGTACCGTTGTACTTAAGGTGCGGATCCGTATTGCTCAAGGGGTTAAAACGAAGGATGCACTTCTTTCGATGACCAAGCTACCTGCATATAACGCTTGGGCAACCAGATGGTAAAGGATTTTACATGAAGCAGCAAAGCTGACAATAGAAAATACTGCAGCCACATCATAACGTAACATTTGAAGAATAGGATAAACTTATGTCCTCTTAAATCAGTTGAAATTTAATCATCTTAACAAAGTCTTTAGCTGCATGTTACTCCTTATGTTATCCTAAACTAGGAATATTTCAGATCAACCAGTGTCATTAACGATTTGTTGATTAGATATATTTCTACTGAGTTACTCTCATATAAGGAACAGTTACTATGTGCACCGTTGGCCGTTAATTACCAAACGACCATTAAAACTGAATCCGTACATTACACATTCAGTACGTGGCACAAAAACTATTCTTGTAAAATCGAATACATTTGATCAAGGTCAAAGAGCGCGAATTAGTTCTTGAGGTCAAAACCACATTGTTACGTACCTGTGGTGATTTTTTTGAGTCGAAATTACATTTTTACAATAGCTGGAGTGGAGTTTTAAGGTCGATACCACATTGTTACGTTACCTGGGTGGGTTGTTGAATGAAACCACTTTCTTGCGTTACTTGGAGTGAAATTTTGGGTCCAATCCATTTTATTACGGTATCTACTGGGGGTGGGTTCTTGAGGTCGACACCACTGTTTCATGTTACCTGTTCGCCAGCTATACAACAAAAGCAAGACTACATCATCTTTGAGAAAGCTTCTCACATTACGTTACATACAAATATGTATGTTGTAAAAGTTACCCGTAACAGTACTCTGGTATCCTTATTATATCATCTCTGTTGATACTTCGTGTAGATACGTACTTATGATCTCAAAATATTTCTTACACAAAATAACAATACGTTTGAATATTCTTTAACAAATAGGTGTTGACTAATATCACTTGCTGCTGCTTAAAGAATCTCCTGTTATCTGATGCCATACACCAAACACAGCACCATGTATGGAAGCATGTATGGGGTCAGGGTAAGGATAGCAATAATTAGCAACAAGCTGGCAGCACAGGCGGATGAGTTTGATTATTGGCACCGATTTCGACGACCCTTGAGAACTGTCGCTTGAAAGCATTGACAGACGTGACCCAAATACTATCAAAATTATCATGACCAGAGAGCGTGTCCATAAAATGCAGAGGTGCACATGGCATCCCCACCCATACTACTTTATTTTTCATAGTATCAACAAGAGTCTTACTACGTCTTGCCAAAAGAAAAAGAAAATAGAGAAAGGAATATATCACTGGTTAGTTGTTATTAGCCTATCAACCGTCATGGTCATTATACCCGTCAACGTCAAGTTACATCCACCAGCCGAAAAATCTTTAACACCTTCTTCGTGTGTTAAAGATAATTCTAAGACCACATTCATTCTCACTATGCCTGTGGCCCTATATAGATCACGTCATCAGTTTCTCAAAATCTTACTTGACTGCAGTATCGGTACACGTAGTGCCTTTCTCGACGTAAGCACCAGTTTTCCTGTTCCCATACGATCTGTCTGAGTGACTTAGTATGTTTACTGCGATTTTCCATCTCCGCTCTTGTTGAACGAAACGCCATATCAGTCCCTGGCTCAGCAGGCTGCCTTCCTGAACTGTGTTTACAGAGATTCATGGAATAATCTATTTATATTTTTCTTCTTGTATCCATGGAATGAATAGCTAGGCTTCAAATCAATAGTACTTCATATGTTATCCATAATCTTTAAGCAAAAAGAAGAGGAACATTTTTCAGCTAAACCTTAACTGAACAAGGTTAAGTTAGACCTGACCATAGTCATTCAAATGTGGTCGTTTCCTAAAGTGTAGTTAGTTGTAGTGGTGAAGCAAAACTCATCGCTCAACAACCACTGAAGTAAAATAATAAAAAAACGACACACGAGATTTAAGAAAAAAGAAAAAGAAAGTAATCTGCCACCCCTCCTCCCCCTCCCCCTCGCATGACATGACAGCATGGAAGAAAACGTTGCAGGGGACCCAAAATCCCGACGCGTCTTGATTTCTTCTTTGTCAGTCATGCGATCACTGCCAGAGACCACAATATCAACCATGGACTCAGAGGCCTGTCTCTCCCTGCTGAAGTAAACTAACTACTTACTAGCAGACCATCCCGGGGGCTGTTTCTGCTTTTGAGGAAGCAGGTAACTGGGGCTAAAGAAACGGTAACACTTATAGAAACTTATAAAGACTTACTCAGCCTTTAAGAGGTAGTGTTAAATCAACTAAAACGTAAAACAAAAATGCATCAATGAAAGACATTGAGGTTCACGTCTGTTTCATGGACTCTTTGGTGGTGATCAGATGGTATTTACACACTAAGTGTGCACACCCACCAGACGCCTGCCACACTGTATTGGCGTGAGAGCAATGGCTACTACACACGTGCACACACAACATGTATGTGTACACACCGTATCCCACTGTGAGCCATACAAATGTACACACACAGGCACAGACTCACCCCTGTTGAGGAGTCTTTCCCTTCTCACACGTTCATACACACGTATATGCATGTACTTATATACGTATTCATACACTAAACAACATTCTGAAAGGCTCTTTTCCACCACCACACATATATATACACACTCACACATATGCATTCACACATACATACACACATACACACATGCATACATATACATAAAACATATATGCATTTACACA
>JAUUDW010653860.1:0-17969 GCA_032361385.1 Panulirus guttatus | reverse complement strand
CAATTTTGCCCACCTCGTACACTGATGTTAGGATGCAACAATATTCAGTTTGTAAATCAGTGCTTTAAATAATATCAACATTGGTGTTTCTCTTCTTGTCTTGAAGATCCACAGGATCCAGCCTGCCATTCTTCTGCATGAAGCAACCATTATCTTGTTGTGTTCCCCAAAGGTTATCTCATTAGATGTTATCACCCCAAAGTCTTTCATATTGTTCAACTGGTTTATGATACTGCTTGTATCTGTCCAATTTTCCATGTTGATTCTGATTTCTTTTTTTCCCACACCAGAGAAGTTGAAACTCATCTCCACTGAAATGCATGTTGTTCAAGGTTGCCCAGTTAAAGAATTCATCTGTGTTATTGCAGGGAAAGTTTTAAACACTTGTTCATGCATCCCTTAACCTTGTCTATGAACCTTGTATTAACCTTATATATACAAAAATATACTCACCTATTTTATACTAAGTATCCACCTATCAAGCAGCCCTAAAGGGGAGGATGAACAACTAGGTTGGCTTTCAGCCAACTGCCCTGTCCAGGACTTGAAACCAGGACCAAGACTGATAAGTTGAAATGATAACCAATGAACTACAGAGACTCTTGTGTGTAATTACCCATTTGTACTGTATAGGGAAAGGGTCTTAAACTTGAAGGACTCCATATGTGATTACTGTTTGTATGTTATGGAGAGGGAAACTTAAACTTGTGTTACTCCATTTCTTAAGAATGTCTTTGCTTACAATCCTGAACAAATGGGAAGGCTGGATGGACTATTTGTGTCTGGACTGTCAGAGGGCAACTATATATGACTCCCCAAATCTTTCAGGGATGATGACCAGACATTAGTAAGATAAGAAAGATTATCCCCAGTGAATCTCGCCTTAAGGAAGCCGTACTGGTGATCATAGAGAAGACTGTGATTTTTCTAGGTGTTTAAGGATATGGGAGTTGAGGAGGGATTTCATTACATTTTATTTACCAAGTTACAATCATTTACAGTAGTTCCCAGATAAAGGTATTTACTCTCCTTATCTCACTCGCCCATTTTCTATTATTTGTATGTCTTTTAAACAAACAATAATATAAAGTTTCATTTTACTAAAGCAAGTAAACTCCTTAGGATTCATTGTGACTCCTCAGGTCTTCCACTCTCAACATGTATCAAACTGTTCAAATTGACGCAATTAAACTTCATATTCAGACAACGTATCCCTTAGGGGCCTTATTACATCCCCCCCCCACCTCTTTCCCCCGCCTTACATATACAGTATAGGCCTGGGGAGGGGCAAACCCTCCCCCCTCCCCCATCGTGAAAAGAAGCTCACCAGTTCAGGGAGCTCTTGTCAATTGCTGTGTGTGTGTGTGTGTGTGTGTGTGTAATTGCTTATTCTTACTTTACGGGAAGGGAGCTTTACACTCTCAGGGCCCATCTCTTCAACATTCTCTTGTGTCATACAAACCTTTAAACTTTTGTTTGCTGTGCGCATTTACTATGTCCTCATTCAGTCTGCTCCATTCAGCCTCCACTCGTACATTGCAAAGTACTTCTTTTCATGTTTCTAACAAGTTCCTTGCGTAATTCTATGTTATGTTCTTCGTTTAGTCTATCCCTACATCATCTGAAAAACTGTTCATTGTCTGCGTCATCACTCTAGTCAAAGAACTGAAAGTTGGGATTAGGTCACTCCTCACTCTTTTCTCTTTTATACAGGGCAAATATCAAGGCCTCTAGCTTTTCCATGTAACACAGTTCTCCTCTTTCTGGAACCATCTTTGTTGCTCTCCTCTCAACCTTCTCTATTAGCTCTTTGTGCTTCTTTAGGACTTGAACCTCTTGCTGAATATTTCCTTATCCATGAACTTGAGTGCAGTTCTGATATTAGATAGCATATACAAAATGGCATCCTTAACTGTTATGCTTAGGTAGGAATCTGGCGACAGGTTAGGGACAGAGTCGATCCCCAGGTCTTCCTCTTACACAGATTTCTGCAGCTTATTTCCCGGTTGATGATATTTATTTCGAGGTATTCTTTACATTTTCTTGGGTTGAATTTCATCAGCCATTCATCAAGCCAACTTTGGAGTCTGCCTAGGTCCCCTTGTCAGATGATGCAGTCCTTCTCGCTTTTCACTGCCTTCATGACCTGTGAGTCATCTGCGAACATATTCAGATTCCAGTTCATGCCTTCTTGGTAAGAAAATTTATATTGATCAAGAAGAGTAACGGTTCTAGAACAGAACCCTAACTCGTTGTGTGTGTGTGTGTGTGTGTGTGTGTGAATATTTATGTTACGAAGATCTAAGGAAAATGTAACCCGTGGCGCCTCCAGAATGTGATAAGCCAAAATGAAGCCATTTCACAGCTGTTTATTTATCCGACTGTTGAACATACGACTCACATTACCTGTTTTGGTGTGGTTCCTTTTCTCTAAATGGGGATGGTTGGTGGAGGGACGTGTTACAGCCGCCACAAGCCCGTCTGCCGGCCCTCTGGGATTCGTGGGTCCACACTCACATAACTGCTCACTTCCAACCCTCCACCAGTACAACTCTTTCCTTAATGATACTCAACGTTGTCTGTTTGAACATGTAAGTCATGAAAGTGATTAGATTAAGGAAGTATTCTGAATAAATGTAATTGTGTGAGCGGCAGAGTGTCGTGTGATCTTGTTATCATCCTCCCAGAGAGGAGGGCATTATACCAACCGTACCTTGACAAGTACATGGGAAAGACAAGTCGAGAATATAAGCTGTGAGAAGATTTACTGGCGACCAGATGATTCCAGACATAGCCAAGATGGAGACTGTAAGAGACTGTAAATAATTCTGACCATTACAGCTGGTGATTTACTGAGACTTGTGTGGCTGTAAATCTTTTGTAAACATTATTCCAGGTGTTGCTGTGGTTCAGGCTGGTGGCCTGAAGGTAACGGTTATATTCTTCTCGGGATCTTGTGCTGTCCTGAGGTGTCAGCACAGCAGAGGCTTGTGTGTCGAGATCAAACGGTAGTCTCTACTGACCTTTAGCACAGCGGACCGTATATGGACAGATCTGTTGGTGTGACCTTAACAGACGAGTACATTGTGTGGATGAAACATGACAGTATTGAATTGCAAGCCAGTTGCTCCATGTGTTAGGATTACAATACTACTGGTTGCTGCAGACATTGGCCGTGAGACGTGTTCTTTACAATGAAAACTAAAAGATTTCTTAAGATTTCTCTAATAAAACTGTGGTACTTGCAGAGACTTTTATAGATGTATCAAATCTTCCGTGCTTTTTTGTGATATATGTACAAAAATGATGGTTTGGCATGGCCATTTTAATATAATGCTCTAGACATCACCGTATTATTAGATCACGGTACCACTAGGTAACTCGCTAATCAAATCTTCTTTAGGTAAAGAGAAATAGTCTCACTATTCCTCCAAATGTCAAACAGTTGTATTGTCTCGTCACAAGTGAAGTCAACAATGCTCTTCTCAGGCAGTAGATGCCAGGGATAAACTTGTCACTAACTACTTGGACAAAATTGTGTACTTTAAAGTTTCCAAACAAATTTTCGTCCGTTCATATCTCATCATATCATCATTTGCATCATCCATCACCTTACCAACAGATATCTCAAGATGACCTTAGGATCTGTTTATATATCCTGCCCCGCCTGGCTGACTGGGACAACACTAGTGATATAAACTGCCCCTACCGGCTGTGTGCGACAACACCGGTGATAAGCCCCACCCGTCTGTCTGGGACAACACATGACGAGGCGAGCGAGGCTTGGGCTGTGACAGAACCTGATTTTTATTTTGCTTTGAGTTCTATGGACAAGTGGCATATATGTCTTTATTTTTCAGTTGTTTTCAAGGATAATGGTTACCCTTGCAATACGTACGTATTTTCACAGTATAAATCCTTGAGATTAAGATCCATTCAGTAAGAAATCCTTCATGGTTATTTGCTTAATTCTACCAAGTGATGGATTTTAGATTTTCTGACATTCAAATACTTAAAAATAAAGAGCACACAATCATATACGTTGATGTTATGATCCCAGGTATAACCATAATTTGGTAGCCCTACTACAACCAGTACCAAGGTAACTCTGGTACAACCATATCATGGTATCCCCGTACAGCCATGCCGTGGTAACCCAGGTATAAACATACCATAGTAACCCCTGTACAACCATACCATGGCAACCCCAGCATAACCTTATCATGGTATCCCCTTTACAACCATGCCATGATATACCCCGTGCAACCATACATGATATTCCCGGTACAATCGTATCATGGTAACCCCGGTACAACCATACCATGGTATACCCTTTACAACCGTACCATGGTATCTTCGGTACAACCATACCATGGTATCCCTGATGTACCCATACCATGGTAACTCTGGTATAGCCATACCATGGTATCCCCGGTGCAACCATAACATAGTATACCCCATACAACCACACCATGGTATACCCTGTACAACCATACCGTGGTGTACCACGTATAACCATACCATGGTAGGTCTGTTATAAACATGCCATGGTAACCCCGGTAAAACCATACCACGGCATCCCGGTACAACCAAGACATGGTAAACACGGTACAACCACATTATGGTAATACCAATACAACCATACTATGGTAATTCCGGCACAAACAATACCATGGCAACCCCGGTACAGCCATACCATGGTAATCCCGGTACAAACAAACCATAGTTACGCCGGTGCAAACATACAATGGTAACCCCGGAGCAACCATACCATAGTATCTCTGATACAACCACACTATGGTGACCCAAGAACAACCAAGCCATGGTAACCACAGCAGAAACAGACCACGCTGACACCGGCACAAACATGAGATTGTAACCCAGATATAACCATGCCATGGTATCTCTGGTAAAAACCATAACGTAAGTAACCCCAGTACAACCATACTCTGGTAACTCCGGTACAGCCAATACCATGGTAACCCCATTACAACTATACCATGGTAACCCCGATACAACCATACTATGGTGACCCTGTTACAACCATACCACGGTATCCCCGATACAACCATGCCATGCTAATCCAAGTACAACTGTACCGTGGCTACCCCGGTACAACCATGCCATTGTAACCTCGGTACAGCCATACTATGGTAACGCCGGTACAGCCAATACCATGGTGACCCCAGTACAACCATACCATGGTAACCCCGGTACAACCACACCAAGGTATTTCTTGTAGAACCATACCATGGTGACGCCGGTACAACCATACCATGGTTACCCCATTACAACCATACCATGGCAACACCGGTACAACCACACCATGGTAAACCTGGTACAACCATCCATGGTAACCCCGGTACAACCATGCCATGGTAACACCGGTACTACCACACTATGGGAACTCCGGTACAACCATACCATGGGATACCTCGTAAAACCATACCATGATATACACCGTAAAATCGTACCATGGTAACCCCGGTACAATCATACCGTGGCAATCCCGGTACAACCATGCCATGGTGACCTCGGTACAGCCATACTATGGTAACTCCGGCACAGCCAATACCATGGTGATCCCGGTACAACCACACCATGGTTACCCCGGTACAACAATACCATGGCAAACCTGGTACAACCAGGCCATGGTAACCCGGGTACAACCACGCTATCGTAATCCCGATACAACCATACCATGGTAACCCCGGTACAACCATACTATGGTATACCCCGTACAACCATACCATGGCATCCCCGATATAACCATACTATGGTGATACCGGTTCAACCAAACCATGGTATCCCCGGTACAACCATATCGCGGTATACCACGCACAACAATAACATGGTATCCCCGATATAACCATATCATGGTAACTCTGGTATAACTATATCTCTGGCACAACCACACTATGGTGATCCCGGTACAACCATGCCATGGTAACCACGGCACAGCCAAACCATGGTAAGTCCGGTACAAACATTCTTGGTAACTCAGATACAACAATACCATGGTAACTCTGGAACAACCATACCATGGTAACCCCGGTACAGCCATACTATAGTTACTTTGTTACAGCTAATACCATGATAACTCAGGTAAAACTATATCATGGGTAACCACGATACCACCGTGCTATGATGACCTCGTTACAACCATACCATGGTATCCCCGGTATAACAATACTATGGTAACCTTGGTACAATCATACGGTGGTAGCCCCGGTACACATATGCAATGGTAATCTCGGTACAGCCATACTATGGTAACTCCGGTACAGCCAATACCATGTTTACCCCATTACAACTATACCATGGTAACACCGATACAACCATAAAATGGCGACCCCGTTACAACCATACCACGGCATCCCCAGTACAACTATGCCATGCTAACCCAAGTACAACCATACCGTGGCAACCCTGGTACAACCATGCCAATGTAGCCTCGGTACAGCCATTCTATGGTAACTCCGATGCAACCAGTACCATGGTGACCCCGGTACAACCACATCATGATATTTCTGGCAAATCCATGCCATGTGACTCCGGTACAACCATACCACGGTATCCCTGGTACAACCATGCCATGGTAACTCGGTACAACCATACCGTGTCAACCCCGGTACAGCCAATGCCACGGTGACCCCGGTACAACCATGCCATGGTAACCACGGCACAACCAAACCATGGTGATTCCGGTACAAATATGTCATGGTATCCCAGATAATCCATACCATGGTATCTTTGGTACAACCATACCATGGTAACCCCGGCATAATCATATCATAGTACTCCGTTACAGCCAATACCATGGTAATCCAGGTAAAACAATACCATGGTAACCACGACACAACCATACCATGTTGACCCCGTTACAACCATGCCATGATATCCCCGGTAAAACAATGCTACGGTAACCCCGGTACAACCCTACGGTGGTAACCCCAGTACAAATATGCAAGAGTAATCTTGGTACAGCCATACTATGGTAACTCCGGTACAGCCAATACCATGGTGACCCGGGTACAACCACACCATAGTGATCCCGGTACAGCCATACCATGGTATCTCTGTTACAAATATACCATGATGACACACGTAAAACCATACCATGGTTACCCCGGTACAACCATACAATGGCAACACCGGTACAACCACACCATGGTAGCTCCTGTAGAACCAGATCATGTTAACCCCGGTACAATCATACCGTGGCAACCACGGTACAACCATTCTTTGGTGACCTCAGTACAGCCATGCTATGGTAACTCTGGTACAGCCAACACCATGGTGACCCCCGCACAAACATACCATGATTACCCCGGTAGAGCAATACCATTGCAAACCAGGTACAACCACACCATGGTAACCCCGGTACAACAATACCATGGTATCCCCGGTATAACCTGGCCATGGTAGCCCCGGTACAACCACACTATCGTAACCCCGGTATAACCATACTATGGTAACTCCGTTACTACCATACTCTGGTATACCACGTAACACCATATCATGGTAAACTTCGTGCAATCATACCATGGTATCCCCGATGTAACCGTACTATGGTAATACAGGTTTAACCAAACCATGGTATCCCATGTACAACCATATGATGGTATACCACGCACAACAGCACTATGACATTCCCGATATAACCATACCATGGTAACTCTGGTATAACTATATCTCTGGTAAAACCACGCCACGGTGATCCCTGTAATGCCATGGAAACCATGGCACAACCAAAACATGGTAACTCCGGTACTAACATGTCAGAGTAACCTAGATACAATCATACATGGTATCTCTGGTACAACCATACCATGGTAACCCCGGTACAATCATACTATAGTTACTCCGTTACAGCCAATACCATGGTAACCCCATTACAATTAGACAGTGGTAACCACGATACAACCATACCATGTTGACCCCGTTACGACCATACCATGGTTTTCCCGGTACAACAATGCTATGGTAACCCTGGTACAACCATACGGTGGTAACCTCGGAACAAATACGCTATGTTAATCCCGGTACAGCCATACAATGGTAACTCCGGGACAGCCAACACCATGGCGAACCCAGTACAACCATACCATGGTGACCCCGGCACAACCATACCATGGTATCTCTGTTACTAATATACCAAGATGACGCATGTAAAACCATACCATGGTTATCCCGGTACAACCATACCATGGCAACCCCGGTACAACCAGACCATGGTAACCCCTGTAGAACCAGACCATGGTATCTCCGGTAAGACCATGCCATGGTAACCCCAGTACAACCACACTATGGTAACCCCGGTATAATCATACCATGATATCTGCGGTACAACCATTCCATGGTGAGGCCGGTACAACAATACATTGGTTACCCGGGTAAAACCACACCATGGCAACCCCAGTATACCCATACCATGGTATCCGCGGTACATCCATACCATCGTAACTCCGTTGCAGCCACACGATGGTAACCCCTGTACACCATACTATGGTAACTTCATGTACAACCAAACCATGGTATACCTCGTATAATCATACCATGGTATACCTCGTAGCACCATACGTTGGTATACCCCGTACAACCACACCATGGTATCCCGGATAAAATCATGCCATGGTTACCCCGATACAATCATGCCATGGCATTCCCGGTACAACCATGCCATGGTATCCCCGGTACAAGCACACTATGGCAACAATGATAAAACCATACTATGGTAATACCGGTACAGCCAATACCAAGGTGACCCCGGTACAACCATATCACGGTATCTCTGGTAAACCCAAACCATGGTTATCCCGATGCAAAAATACCATAGTAACCCCAGTACAAACATGCCATGGTTACCCCGGTAAACCATACCGTGGTACCCCCTGTACAACCATGCCATGGTAACCTCGGCAGAGCCATACTATGGTAACTCCGGTACAGACAATACCATGGTGACCCCGGTACAAGCATACCATGCTAACCCCAGTACAATCACACCATGGTATCTCTAGTACAACCATACCATGGTGACGCCGATACAACCATACCATAGTTACCCGGCACAACCACACTAAGGTAACCCCGGTACAACCATACTATGGTATCCCCAGTACAACCATGCCATGGTAACTCCGGTACAACCACACTATGGCAACCACGATACAACCAAATCATGGTATCTCTGAAACAACAATTCTATGGTAATCCCGGTACAACCAGACTATGGTAACTCCGGTACAGCTAATACCATAGTGACGCTGTACAACCATACCATAGTATCCTCGGCACAATCATGCCATGGTAACTCCGGTAAAACCATGCCATTGTAATCCCGATACAACCATACCACGTTAAACCCGGTCCAACCATATCATGGTAACCCTGATACAACCATACTATGGTAACTCCGGTACATCCAATAAAATGGTGACCCGGAACAATCATAACATGGTAACCCCGGTGCAAACATGCCATGGTATCTCAGGTAAACCCACAACATGGTGATCCTTGTATATTGATGACATGGTAACCACGGAATACCCTTACCTTTTTAACGCCAGGACAACCATGCTATGGTAAAAAGATGTATAACCATACCAAGGTAACCCCGAAAAAACCACACTATGGTAACACCGGTGCAACCATACTATGGCTACTCCGGTACAACCATATCATGGGTTACCTCGTACATCCATACCATGGTATCTCTCGTAAAACCATACCATGGTATACCTCGTACAACCATACCCTGGTATACCACGTACAACCATAGCATGGTAACTCCGATATAAACATACTATGGTAACCATGTTGCAGAACACTATGGTATCCCCGGTACAACCAAGCCAAAGTAACCTCGGTGCAACCACAAAATGGTAAGCCCAGTACAACCATACAATGGTAACTCCGGTATAACCAATATCATGGTCACCCCTGTACAACCATATCATGGTATCTCTGGTACAACCATACTATGATGACCCCGATACAACCATAACATGGTAACCCTGGTACAACCATACTATGGTAACTCCGGTACAGCCAATACCATGGTGACACTGGTACAACCTTACCATGGTATCTCTGATACAACCATCCCAAGGTGACCCCGGTACAACCATGCCATGGTAATCCCAGTACAAACATACCATGGTGACCCCGGTACAATCATACTATGGTATCTCCGTTACAATCATGCCAGAGTAGCCCCAGTAAAAACATACCATGGTAATCCCGGTACAACCATGCCATGGCAACCCCGATAAAATCATACTATGGCAATTCCTGGACAGTCAGTACCATGATGACGACGCTGCAATCGTACTATGGCAACTTCGGTTCAGCCATACCATGGTAGTCCCGATAAATCCATGCCATGTCAACCCCGGTACAACCATACAATGGTAACCCCAGTTCAACTATACCATAGTATTTCTGGTACAACCACACCATGGTGATCTCGGTACAACCATGCCAAGGTAACCATGGCAGACCCAAACCATGGTAACTCCGGTAGAAACATGTCTTGATAAACCATATACAACCATACCATGGTATCTCTGGTACAACCATACCATGATAACCCCGATGCAACCTTTATATGGTAACTCTGGTACAGCCAATACCATGGTGACTCTGGTATAACCATGAAAGGTATCTCCGGTATAACCATGCCATGGTAACCCCGGTCCAACCATACCATGGTGATACCGGTGCAATCATACCATGGTATCCCCGGTATAACCATGCCATGGAAACCCTGGTACAACCATAACATGGTAAGCCTGATACAACGATAATATGGGAACTCCGGTACAGCCAATACAATGGTGATCCGGCACAATCATACCATGTTAACCCCGATCCAACCATACTGTGGTAAACCTAGTGCAATCAGTTCATGTCATTACTGGTACAACAACACCACGGTGACCCGAGTACAACCATGCGATGGTAGCCACGGAAGAACCTTACCATGGTAACTCAAGTACAACCATGCCATGCTATCAAAGATAAAACCATACCATGGTAACCCCGGTAAAATCATACAATGTAAAATCCGGTTTAACCATACCACGGTGACCCCGTTACAACCATGCCATAGTATTCCCGGTCCAACCATGCCATGGTAACCCCGGTGCAACCATACGGCGATAACCCCAGTAAAACCATGCCATGGTAACCTCGGCAGAGCCAATCCATGGTAACTCCGGTGCAGCTAATACTATGGTGACCCTAATACAACCATAGCATGGTAAGCCTAGGGCAACCATGCCATAGTAACCCCGATACAACCATACTACAGTAACTCTGGAAAAAAACAATACCACTATGACCCCGGGACAATCATGCAATGGTAACTCCAGTAGAGCTATACCAATGTAACCCCTATACAACCACACAATGGTAACCCCTGTGCAACCATACCATCGTATCTCTGGTACAACAACACCACTATGACCACGGTACAACAATACCGTGATAACTATGGCAGAACCATACCGTGGTAACCCTGGTAAAACCATACCATAGTAATCCACATACAACCATTCTATGTTGACCCTTGTCACAACCATACTATGGTGTCTCCGGTACAACCATGCCATGGTAACCCCGGTGCAACCATACCGTGGTAACACCGGAACAACTATGCCATTGTAACCACGTTACAACCAATCCGTGGTCCCCCCGTTACAACCATGCCACGGTAACCTCGTTGTAGCCATACTATGGTAACTCCGGTACAACCAATACAATGGTGAATACGGTACAACCATACCATGATAACCCTGGCACAACCATACCATGGGTGCCCCAGTGCAACCATACCATGGTAACAAAGATACAACCATACCACGATAACCTCGGTACAACCATATTATGGTAACTCCAGTACAGCCAATACCATGGTAACCCCAGTATAACCATACCATGGTAACCCCGGCTCAACCATATCCCGGTGACCCTGTTACAAACATGCCATGGTAAACCCGTCACAACCATGCCATGGTAACCCCAATACAACCATACCGTGGTAACCCCGATAAAACCATGCCATGGTAACCTCGGTACACCCAAACTATGGTAACTCCGGTGCAGCTGATACCAAGGTATCCCTGGTACAATCATACCGTGGTAACCCCTATACAGCCATACAATGGTAACCCAGTGCAGCCATACCATGGCATATCTCGTACAACCACACCATGGTGACCCCGTTACAGCCATGCCATGGTAACAAATATACAACCATACCACGGTAACCCCGGTACAACCATATTATGGTAACTCTGATACAGCCAACACTATGGTAACACCGGTACATCCATACCATGGTATCCCCAGTTCAGCCATATCAAGGTAACCCTGTTACAAACATGTTATGGTATTCCCGTTACAACCATGGCATGGAAACCCCAATACAACCATACCGTGGTAACCGCGGTACAACCATGCCATGATAACTACGGCAGAACCTTACCATGGTAACCATGGTACAACAATGCCATGGTAACAAAGAAACAACCATAACATGGTAACCCAGGTTCAACCGTACAACGGTAACCCCTGTGCAACTACACTATGGTAACCCTGGAAGAACCATACCATGTATACCCGGTACAACTATGCCTTGGTAGCCCCGTTACAACCACACTCTGGTAACCCCGGTACAACGATATTATGGTAATTCCGGTACAGCTGATACCATGGTAACCCCGGTACAACCATATTACATTATCTCTGGTAAAACCATACCATGGTGACCCCAGTACAACATACTATAGTAACCCCAGTACAACTATGCCATGTTAACCCCGGTACAACCATACCGTGGTACCCCCGTTACAACCATGCCATGGTAACCTCGTTACAGCCATGCTACGGTAACTCCGGTACAGCCAGTACCATGGTGACCACTTTACAACCACATCATGGTGACCACAGTATGACCATACCATGATAACCCAGGCTCAAACAATACCATGGTAACCACGGTGCAACCACACCATGGTGACTCGGGTACAACCATGCCATGATAACCACGGTAGAACTTTACCATGGTAACCCCCGTAAAAACATGCCATGGTAACAAGATGCAACCATACCATGGTAACCCCGTGACAACCATACAATGGTAACTCCAGTACAGCCAATACTATGGTAACCCCGGTACAACCACATAATGGTAACCCCGGTTCAACCATACCGCGGTGACCCTGTTACAATCATGCCATGGTATCCCCGGTACAACCATGCCATGGTAACCACGGTACAACCATACTATGGTAACCCCGTTACAGCCATGCCATGGTAACCCCGATACAACCATACTATGGTAACTCTGGTAATGCCAGTACCATGGTGACACCGGTGAAATCATACCATGGTAACCCGGGTAGAACCATACGATAGTAACCCCCTATACAACCATACAATGGTTACCCGGTGCATCAATACCATGGTATATCTGGTACAACCACACCATGGCAACCCCGGTACAACTATGCCGTGGTAACCCAGATACAACCATACCGTGGTTTTTCTGGTACAACCATACCATGGTAACCCCAGTACAACCATATCATGGCAACCGTGGTGCAACCATACCATGGTGCTCCCTGTCACAACCGTTCCAGGGAATCCCAGGTACAACTATGCCATGGTAACCAGGGTGCAACCATACCACTGTAGCCCTGGGACAATCATGCCATGGTAACATCGTTACAGCCATACTATGGTAACTCCAGTACAGCTAATACCATGGTGACTACGGTACAAGCATACCATGGTAACCCCAAGACAACCATACCATGGTATCTCTGGTAGAAACACACCATGGTGACCCGGGTACAACCATGCCATGGTAACCACGGCAGAACCTTACCATCGTAATCACGATACAACAAAGATACAACCATACCATGGTAACCTCGGTGCAACCATGCCATGGTATCTCTCGTATAACCACAATATGGTGACCCTGGTACAACCATGCCATGGTAACCACAGCAGAACCAAATCATGGTAAATCCGGTTCAAACATGCCATGGTAACCCAGATGCAAATATACAATGGTATGTCTGGTATAGCCATACCATGATAACCCAGGCAAAACCATATTACGGTAACTCCAGTGCAACCAATACTATGGTAACCCCGATACAACAATATCTTGGTGATCCCCTTACAACCATGCCATGGTATCCCTGGAACAGCCATGCCCTAGTAACCCCGTTGCAACCAAACCATGGCAACCCCGGTACGACCATGCCATGGTAACTGCGGTACAGCCATACTATGGTAAATCCGATACAGCCAATACCATGATGCCCCGGTACAATCATACCATGGTAACCCCGGTGCAACCATACCATGGCATCTCTCGTACAGCCATACCATGGTGACACCTGTATAACCATACCATGCTTACCCCGGTACAACAACACCATGGTATCCTCGGTACAACCATACCATGGCAACCACGTTACAACCAGACTCTGGTAACCCACTACAACCATACTATGGTAATTCCGGTACAACTAATTCCATGCTGACCCCGGTACAACCATCTCATGCTATCTCAGGGAAAACCATACTATGGTGACCCCGGTACAACCATACCATAGTAACCCCGGTACAACCATACCATGGTAACCCCGGTACATCCATACCGTGGTACCCCCGTTACAACCAGGGAATCCCCGGTACAACTATGCCATGGTAACTAAGGTGCAACCATACCGTTGTAACCCTGGGACAACCATGCCATGGGAACCTCGTTACAGCCATACTATGGTAACTCCAGTACAGTTAATACGATGGTGACCACGGTACGACCATACCATGGTAACCCCAAGACAAGCATACCATGGCATCTCTGGTACAACCACACTATGGTGACCCGGGCAAAACAATATCATGGTAACCACGGCAGAACCTTACCATGGTAACCACGGTACAACAATGCCATGGTAACAAAGATACAACCATACCAAGGTAACCCCGGTTCAACCATACAATGGTAACCCCGGTGCAACCATACCATGGTATCTCCGATATAGGCACATTGTGGTGACCCTGGTATAACCATGCCACGGAAACAACGGCAGAACCAAATCATGGTAACTCCGGTTCAGACAAGCCATGGTATCCCAGATAAAAATATACAGTGGTATGTCTGGTACAACCATACCATGATAACCCTGGGAAAACCATACTACGGCAACTCCAGTGCAGCCAATACCATGGTAACCCTGGTACAACTATGACATGATAACCCCGGTATAACGATACCTTGGTGATCCCATTACAACCTTATCATGGTATCCCTGGTACAACCATGCCCTAGTAACCCCGCTACAATCATACCGTGGCAACCCCGGTACAACCATGCCATGGTAACCTCGGTACAGCCATACTAGAGTAAATCTAATACAGCAAATACCATGATGATCCTGGTACAATCATACCATGGTAACCCCGGTACAACCGTACCATGGTAACTCTGGGACAGCCATACCATGGTTCCCCTGGTACAACTATACCATGGCATCCTTGGTACAACCATACCATGGTAACCCCGATACATCCATACCATGGTATCCCCGGTACAACCATGCCATGATAACCACGTTACAACCACACTCTGGTAACCCACGACAACCATACTATGGTAACTCAGGTACAACTAATTCTATGCTGACCCTGGAACATACAACCATATCTTATTTTTTCTGGTAAAACCATACCATAGTGACCTCGGTACAACCATACCATAGTAACCCCGGTACATCCATGCGATGGTAGCCCCGGTACAACCATACCGTGGTACCCCCAGTTACAACCATACCATGGTAACCTCGGTAGAGCCATACTATGGCAACTTCAGTACAACCAATACAATAGTGACCACTGTACGACCACACCATGGTTACTCAAGTACAACCATACCACGATAACCCTGACAGAACCATACCATGGTAATCCCGGTGCAACCATACCAAGGCATCTCTGGTACAACCACACCATGGTGACCCGGGTACAGCCATGCCATGGTAACCACGGCAGAACTTTACCATGGTAACCTCGGTGCAACCATGCCATGGTAACAAAGATACAACCATACCTTGGTAACCCCAGTACAACCATACTGTGGTAACTGCGGTAGAGCCAACATTATGGTAACTCCGATGCAACCATTCCATGGTAACCCCGGGTCAACCATACCACGATGACCCTGCTACAACCAAGCCATGGTATCCCCGGTACAACCATGTCGTGGTAACACCGGTACAACTATACCGTGGTAACCCCGGTACAACTACGCCTTGGTAACCTCGATAGAGCCAAACTATAGTAACTCTGGTACAGCCATTACCATGGTGACCCTGGTACAACCATATATTGGTAATTCCGGTACAGCTTTGCCCTGATAACCCAGATACAGCCAGACTATGACGTTTCCGGCAAAGCCAGTACCATGGTGACACCGGTACAACCATACCATGGTGCTCCCTGCCACAACCATTCCAGGGTATCCCCGGTACAACTATGTTATGGTAACCCAGGCGTAACAATACCGTCGTAACCCCGGGACAACCATGACATGGTAATCTCGGTACTGCCATACTATGGTAACCCCGATACAGCCAATACCATGGTGAGCACGGTACAACCATACCATGGTAACCCCGGACAACCATACCGTGGTGTCTTTGGTACAACCGTACCATGGTGACTCCGGTAAAACCATACAATGGTAACAACGGCAGAAACTTTCCATTTTAACCCCAGTAAAACCATGCCATATCAACAAAGAAACAACCATACCATGGTAATCCTGTTATATCCATAGTATGGCAACTCCAGTACAGCCAATACCATGGTGATCCCGGTAAAACCATACCATGGTAACCCCGGTGCAACCATACCATGGCATCTCTGGTACAACCACACCATGGTGACCCGTGTACAACCATGCAATGGTAACCACGGCAGAAACTGACCATTTTAACACCGGCACAATCATGCTATAGTAACAAAGAAACAACCATACCATGGTAACCCCGGTACAACCATACTATGGTATCTCCAGTACAGCCAATACCATGGTGACCCCGGTACAACCATACCATGGTAACCCCGGTACAAGCATACCATGGTAACCCCGGTACAAGCATACCATGGTAACCCCGGTACAAGCATACCGTGGTAATCCCGGTAAAACCATACCATGGTAACCCCGATACAACAACACTATGGTTACTCCGGTACAGCCAATACCATGGTATCCCCGTTGCAACCATAATATGGTATATCTGGTACAACTACACCATGCTGGCCCCGGTACAACCATACCATGGCAACCCCGGTACACCCACACCATGGTAACCTAAGTACAAACATACCTTGGTAACCCCGATTTAATCATACCATGATATCTTTGGTACAATCATACCATGGTAACTCCGGTCCAACCAATACCATGGCAACTCCGGTACAACCAATACCATGGTATCCTCGGCGCCCATAGTGTGTTGTACCGCAGGACACACAAGGTGTAGAGGCCTGTATGATGAGCATGATACGTACCGTTCCCTTAGTTTGGTGTACCGGAGGGCCACACGAGGCGTAAAGGCTGACTTGATCAGCACGGTACGTACCATGGCCTTAGTGAGCTGTACCACAGGACACGCCAGGTATAGGGACCAGCACGATCAGCACGGTACGTACCGTGGCCTTGGTGTGGCATACCGCAGGATGCACCATATGTATATGTGTAAGACACACAAGCATACCATTAATTTTTCATTAGTTGTTTGTAATTATCATCTCACTAATAATATGTGTTACGACATGAGAGATCACCCAAGGGCATTCTGTAATCTTCTGGCTCAGGATGTTTTTAACACGTAAGACCTGATCTGTTAAAGCAAGCTGTTGTTGCATATTTCAAC
>JAUUDW010653838.1:0-10550 GCA_032361385.1 Panulirus guttatus | reverse complement strand
AGACAGATGAAATGGCCACATTCGCTCACACTCAGTCTCTAGCTGTCATGTGTAATGCACATGTGGTAAATGCAAAGATTATCAATATCTTAAAAACAAGGCTAGACAAATAACTGAGTCGCATCTATTAACCGTAAATAATCCTGCTTTAAAAAGTTTTTTTTTTAAGTAACTGCTTACAGAATAATGTTGCCTCTTTTTTTCTTAGTCCAACCTCAGTGAAGACCATTCTTTTTAGAGTAGGGAACGTTTTCTTTTACGTTTTCCTACAGAATTTCCCTTTCAATCTACTTTCTCCATACTATATGCTGTTCCTTCACTGTTTTTTCCCTCTTATCCTGCAAGCAGTTGAGCCAGAGGGAGAGGTGGGTTGAGAGGAGCTTCCTGCTTTCATATCCCGTTTCCATCCACGCTTAAGGTTATGGCCGTCAGGGACGATGTCTCATGTTATCTGTTCCTCCCTTGGACTCCCCACCCGTTCTTACTCAGGGGTAGCAATTGCCGATGGAGTCAGCCGCAGCAGCCTCCCCTGGGTGTGGACAAGGTGGACACGACACTCTTCCCTGGGTGTAGCCAGATGTAACCAACGCCCTCGCCTTGGTGTGGCCAAAGGGGGCTCGACACCTTCCCCTAGATATGACAAAGGGGAACCCAACTCCCTCCCCTGGATATAGTCAAGATGGACCCAATAAACTCTCCTGGCTGTGGCCAAGATGGACCCAACCCCTTCCCCTGGGTGTGAGTTAGAGGGAACCAACACCCTCCCCAAGGTGCACCGTGGTTTACAGGACATTTGTGGTGTTGGTACTGTACCACTTCTGATGTTGGTACTGTACTACTGTCCCACCTCGCAGTTTGTTGCCATAGTACTGTACCACTTCTCATGTTGTTACTGCAGCACTGTACCACTTCTGGTGTTGGCATTGTGCCACTACCATTTCTGGTGTTGGCACTGTGCCACTGTACCACTTCTGGTGTTGGCACCGTGCCACTGTACCACTTCTGGTGTTGGCACTGTGCCACTGTACCTCTTCTGGTGTTGGTACCGTACCGTTGTAGCACTTTCGGACGTGTTGAAGGAACTGTGATTTGAGTCGTGTTGCTGGAGAGTTTGTGAATTACGAGTTGAATAACTTTGGTGTAATTGATTAAAGTCTAATAATTTCGTATGTCTGTACATAAAGATATCTATAGATACAGGTACTTGGCTTAGGCTGATGTGTGTGTGTGTGTACACACATGGGGTAAAGACATGATAAAAACGGGGCAGCGCGAGTGTAAAACTCTGTTTGTATGTTTATGAAACACTTGCAACACAACGTTAACATTCACATTCATTGTGTTGCGAGATTCCTGACTGCCTTCAGCTTCGCCGGACGCCGTCTTTAAAGACATTTGAGCTTATGTGTTTTGTGCTTCTTGCCTCTGTCACAAGTCTTACAAGTGGGTCATATATAGATTTTCGAATATCTAGGCTCGGACTCTTAACAAAACATTTATGAAAATTCGCAATTTGATTTACATGGCAGTTGTAGGTGAAGTGCTGATCTGAAGGACAATTTCAATATAGTCAGTGATCTATGGGAAACATAAACTGAATGGCATTCTCAAAAACCCTTAAATATACAGAAGAGACGAATTATTTGTCAGAAAGAGAACCACATTAAAATGCTGCTTTTATATTGTATATATTATTATTCCCAGGATCGTTGCTTCTCAGTTATGAATAGGTAAATCCTCTCAGTAGCTTGTGATGGAGTAAACCATCATAGTTCCCTGAGCGAGACCCTCCCTCTTATAGAGTCCACAGCTCACATAATATAAGGTGAGGTGAGAGTGTTGAGCAACCGCCCACATCTTGGTTTATGCTGCTGGAGAACATTAGTTCAGATCTCCTTGACCTGGTCACGGAAACTTGCTGCCAAATGCCTGTCCCACACTTTGCCAGAATCGCTTCACCATCGTCCAGATAAAAGCACACACACACACACACACACACACACACTTACACACACACACACTCAGGTATAGAGCTATGTAGTTTCAGAAGTGGTAGAGGATGTGTGGATCAGGTGTTTGCTTTAAAGAATGTGTGTGAGAAATAAGAGAAACAGAGGGATTCGTATGTGCCATTTATGGATCTGGAGAAAGTATATGATAGGGTTGATAGAGATGCCTTGTGGAAGGTCTTACAAACGTACGGTGTGGGAAGAAAGATGCTAAGAGCAGCGAGTTTTAATCACGAGTGTAAGGCATGTGTGCGAATAGGAAGAGAGGACAGTAAGGATTCCAGGTGAAGGGCGGTCTGCAGCAAGGGTGTGTAATGTCACCAAGGCTGTTTGACCTGTTTATGGATGGGGTGATGAGGGAAATAAATTCAAAGGTCTTGGAAAGAGGGGCGAATATGCAGTCTGTAGATGATGAAGGGACCTAGGAAATGAATCATATGTTGGTTGCTGATGATACAGCATTGGTGGCAGATTCGAGAGAGAAACTGTAGGGGTTGGTGACTGAATCTGAAAGTGTGCGAAAGGAGGAAGTTGATTTTAAATGTGAATAGGACCAAGGTTACTAAGTTTAGCAGAGTATGATGCGATTTTGAGCATAGAAAATTTGGAGGAAGTAGTTTTAGATACCTCAGAGTGAACAAAGGGATGGTGAGAGGGCGAAGGTTTTTGGAGCGTTCAAAAATGTGTGGAAAGAGAGGTCATTATCTGGAAGGGTGAAATTGGGTATGCTTGTAAGTATAATAATTACAACGATGTTGTATGGATCGAGGCATAGGCTATAGATAAGGATCTGTGGAGGAGGGTGGTTGTGGTGGAAATTAAATGTCTGAGAACAATTTGTGATGTGAGGTGGCGTGATCAAGTAAATAATAAAAGGATAAGAAAAAGGTGTAATAATAGGAAGAGTGTGGTTGAAAGAAATGAAGAGAGTGTCCAGAAATTATTTGGACATATGGAGAGAATGAGTAAGGAAAGGTTGACAAAGAGGATACATGTATCAGAGGTGGAGGGGACAAGGAGAATGGGGCTCAAATTGGAGATGGAAGGATGGAATGAAAAATGTTTTGAGTGATCGGGGCCTGAACATGCAGGGTGGTAAAAGATGTGCACGGGATAGTGAATTGGAACGATGTTGTATATAGGGGTCGACATGTGAATGGACTGAACAATGGCATGTAAGTGATCGGGGGAAAACATGGAAAGGTCTGTGGGGCCTGGTTGTGGATAGGGGGCTCTGGTTTCGGTACGCTGCACTTGACAGAAAGAGAATGGATTTGCAGCCTTTCTTGGTCTGTTCCTGGCATTAATGCGGGAGAAGGCGAACAAGTATTATATATATATGTATTTGTGCGTCAGGTGGACCACGTAATATGTGACGACTTATTTACTGGAAGCATGAAAAATTACTTCTGTTAAGTTGCATTTGGCAGGTGATTCAGGAGCGAGTGCCACGCACTAAACACCGAACGACACTATACGTATATTCAGAACTCGCCCCCGCTTGGGAGGCCACTATAATAGGTGTGACAGTCCTTGGTTCTCGAGAGTCCCGTTGCTCGCACTTACCTCACCCACCTTGACATTTTCTCTTTATGTTTGAAAAGTTCATCTTCACTTTTATGTTTCAGTTTCCCCTTCAGCTCTCATCATGCAACATCTTACTTGGGAGAGTGGGGGTTACTCAGGTGTTCCCCAATTCCCCCGCCTTGCCCCACTCTCGCCACGTTACTGTTGACAGTACTGGTCACGCAAGCCATGGGTGTTGCTTCTCGTCAACTCAATATTTTCGAGTTGTCCCTCGTCTTCTTGCATCTTAGATATTTTCCCTATATTCTGAACCTTCTCTGTGACATATTAGTCTTTCATCCACGTATCTAGTTTTTCAGACATCGTCACTTCTAGAATTTTACTCTTGAGATTCCAATTTTCTTCCAAGCACGTCTGTTTACCTGGTCTCGCCTCCTCCGTCTGCATATTATGATGGCGGACCCGCCGCACACATCTATCCTTGATGGTGGATCCGCACACACCCACCTCTCTACTGATGGACCCACACAAGTCCACTCTGTCGTGGCAACAGTTACAAATTCGTGGGCAAACGTTTTACTTCGAATGAGGCGAAGAGTACTTTTTCTTTAAGCAGGATTTTTGATATACTGAAATGCTTTACCAGTTAGAGCAACTCAGAGCAGTACCATAGATGCGTTTGATTCCAGTACTTCGCTAATCTTTCTTCCTTCAACCCAACAAAACTCTTAATATATTACCGAACTATCTTTTGTTTTCCATAACTGTTACCAAGACTTCCAGTACCTCTTCTACCAAAACTACAACTGATTCTCCTACCACTATAGCCCCAACTTGTAGTTATCTCTACTATTATTGCTACTACTACTACTACTACTATTGCTGCAACTATGTATGCTTCTGAATATGTTGATAACACTTTGAATGTGCCACTATTGCTGCTAGTCCTGAATAAGCTAATGAAAGCACTTTCTTTGATGTTGGCAGATGGTGTTGATGGTGGCGTGCTTTGCGCCCCCTGCGACGTGTCGTCCCCAGACCCAGGACGACGGACGCCTCGCCAGCAAAGTAGTTGATGACACCAACTTCATCTGGCAACCTGAGGGGAACCGCAGAGGCCGGGAACAGTTAGGCTCCGTCGTTGGGGAGCTGCAGGTGTTCTCTGAGATCATCGCCGTCCAGCCCAACAGGTGAGGCTTTCCTGACCCCATGTGTTCACACCACACAGGGTTATGGTGGGTGTTGAACCTGAGTTTCGTATCACGTCAAACAGCAAATATTTCTTGCGCTACGTACACTACTCTTAAAAATAAGTCTTAACATATCAGTAAAGAATTGAATCTGGTATCTAGTGATACATTTGTATAAAATATTTATCTAAAAGGAAAAAAAAAAGTGGTCCCAGTGTATTGGTTACAATGATTAACAATTATTGAATTACATTGGTAATGATAATCTAGTTTCACTGGCACGTGACGAGTGAGGGTATATACTCCTGTGTTGTGTTGAGTGATCTGTTAACATGGGCGGTAGTGACGGCCCGTCACGTGGGCTATCAGTGAACTGTAACCTATAGTATATAACATACCTCAGGTCAAGGCGAGCTTGGTAAAACTGGGTCACTGCTGGAAATCAGCCAAGTACTGGCGCAGTGCCATGACATCAATGGATGGCATTGCACGGGAAGGTGGCACGCCTTATCTATGATACTCATCACATATTCACGTCAAAGGACCTTAATACATGTCCTTAGTTCGGGATCAGATACCAGTCAGTAAATTCCTTATTTCTCTAGCAGATTCTGTAGCAAGAATCTTCGAGTAACATGATGTATTTTTCTCTGCACTCAGGAAGCCTAGTCGTCCAAGTGGCCCTCGAACCTCCGCCCTTATTTCGGGGCCTGAGGAGGAGGTGTCTGTTAGCGTAGGCTCCGGGACGGGAGTGGCCACTGGAGTTGGTTCGGCGGCCTCACCAGCCCTGACCATCTCGGGGGGCACCATCTTCTTCAACCAGGCTGCCCAAGTCGAGCCGGTCAAACCCTGACCTGCTCCTGCTACCCACCACCCGTCGCTCACACACTCCCACGTTCCTCCCCGATAATCTTACGCTCTCTTCATATTCCTCTCCGTCTCTCCTACGCTCTCCTGCAGCCCCTGGCCGTCTTTCATTTGCTCTGCTGGCGCTCTTCCGCCCCCTGCCGTACTCCGCTGACCTCCCAGACCGGACCCTCCTTCACTCTGAAGCGGCTCCACCATGCCAACTTACCCTTCCAGTAAGGCTGGACGCTGCTTGCTTCCCACTACACTAAGGCTTCACTTCATTATTTCAACATTCCGTTGAAGTTCCACACTCCACTCCAACTCTACCCTCCGTCTCTCCTACACTCTATATAATGTCGCCTATCTCCAATATGATTGGGTCTTAGCTTAGCCAACTAGTGCTGAGGTCAGAGAGAACCATAGCTTAGCTAACTAGAGGTGGAAGTCAGGGAGAAGTATAGCGTAGCTAATCAGTGCTGAGGTCAGAAAGCACTATAGCTTAGCTAACTAGTGCTGAGGTCAGAAAGAATTATAGCTTAGCTAACTAGCGTTGAGGTCAGAGAGAACTATAGCTTAGCTAATTAGTGCTGAGGTCAGAGAGCACTATAGTTTAACTAGCACTGAGGTCAGAGAGAAGTATAGCTTAGCTTACTAGTGCTGAGGTCAAATAGAACTAGAGCTTAGTTAACTAGTAATGTGGTCAGAGAGAATTAAGAGCTTAGCTAACTAGTGCTGAGGTTAGAGAGAAATATAGCTTAGCTAACTTTAGTTGAGGTTAGAGAAAACTCTAGCTTAGTAAACTAGTACTGTGGTCAGATAGAACTATATCTTAGGTAGCTAGTGGTAGAGGTCAGAGAGATGGATAGCTTATCAAGCTAGTTCTGGAGATCAGAGAGAACTGTAACTTAAATGACTAGTGCTGAGGTCAGAGAAAGCCAGAGTTTAGGTAACTAGCGCTGAGATCAGAGAGAACTATAGCTTAGTTAACTAGTGCTGGAGGTCAGAGTGAACTACAGCTAAGCTAACTAGTGCTGAGGTTAGAGAGAACTATAGCTTAGGTAACTAGTGCTGGAGGTCCGAGAGAACTACAAGAGTGCCTTACCAGTAGCGGAGAACGATGCTAATGTCACCGTCTGGGGACAGCCTAGTTTGCTCTGAAGTGCAATATATTCACGCATAATTTAGCGAAAAATAAGGTCTAAATGTGAAAGTATCAAACTGTGATGCGTCTTTCATTCCGATTTAGCTGTAACTTTGATACTAAACATTTCTATAGTATATCTTGCCGTTAATAGTTGTAAGTACTAATAATCCTCTTTGTGAAAACAGATAAGAATAATAAAGAATCAAACAAATTGGAAGTTTGTTATAGTATCCTGTGAATGTCTTTTATCATTCCATTTTAAGGATCCTATTGTGATTGCCATGGTAACTTCTGTAAACACACACACACAGGAAATCACTGAGATATCTAGAAATGATAAACAGAATTCTAATAGGTCTTGACTCATCCAAGGCTAACGGTCCTGATGAAATGTCCTTCCTATGTGCTGAAGATGTGTGCAGTTACACAGACAAAGCTCTTGAAATACTGTTCAAGATGTCACTAGAGAGAGACGAAATGCCAAGAGAATGGAAAAGAGCAAACATCCTATCTATATATAAGAAAGGAGACCGGGAACAAGCGCTGAACTACAGACCGGTCTCATGAACGAGTGTGGTGCGTTAGGTTCTGGAAAAAGATTTTCATAATGTAAGTGGATGACATTCTACGGGGGAGAAATTTCCTCGGTGAGAGGCGGAATATTTGTAGGAAAATGAGGTCATGTGTAACAAACTTCCACTAGAGAGTGAGCTCAGTCCCAGACAAAAGGGGAGACTGGGTGAACTGTTTGTAACTGGACTGCCAGAAAACTTTTGACAGTGAACGAATAAATAGCTGGATCACCATTCAGGAATAAGGTGGAAGTTCCTTTGATAGATAGAAGCTTATCTCAGTAGGAGGGAAGAGAAGACGCATGCCTGAAGGTATGCACTCCTGTCTGAGTATGTTTGAAGATGATGTAAAGGTTATGGAAGAAGTGAAAAACGAGATTAGCATCAGCTTACAAGGAGACCTAAACCAATTCCAAAGTTGGTCTGATACATGGTTGATGAAATTCAACCCGAGACAAATGTAATGAGGTTGGAACAATGTGGAAAAAGGCTTCAGGAAATAAGCTTATGGATTTTGTGTGTGAGAAGGACTTGGTAGTCGATATTGTCCCCAAGCTGTCACAATAGTCCCATATTAGGAGAATACTTATGGAAACAAATTGTATGTTGGCAAATATCAGAATAGCCTTCAAGTATATGGATAAGTATGTACTTAAGGCCAAAACTAGAATATGCTTCTCAGGTTTTGTCACCAAAAGAAGCACAAAGAGCTAATAGAGAAGGTACAGAGAAGGGCAACAGAGATAGTACCATAATCAAAAGGGATGAGTTGCAGGAAAAGGTAGGAGGCTGTAAGTTCTTCATTTGATGTAGGAATGAAGTAACCAGAGAATATAACATGAAATTAAGTAAGAAACTTATTAAAAAGGATGTAAAGAAATTCTTTTATAGTATTTTAGTGGTGGACAAATGGGACAGAATGACTGAGGGTATGGTTAATGTAGGCAGCATACATAAATTTAAGAGATAGTATGATAGAAAGAATTTAAGAGATGGGGCCCCAAAAGAGTTTTATCTGTGACTGGAGCCTCCAAAATATAATGTATTATAAATCAGGGAAGCATTCAAGATTTTCTTTCACAGAAAGCTGTCAGAGGAGTAGTCATTAATGGTAGAACCTTTTTGCAATAATTTTCAATTAGAAAGAAGTTATGGGATTTGGTAGCATGAGAGACCTGTCTGCAGACAAACAACCTATTATCATTGATTATATGCATCATATTTCTCTGATGAGCGCCATCGATATGAAGATCTGATTGATGACCCCGATTCTTAATCTTTAAGTTTTTTTTTTCAGTAATACAATTTTCCTTGAATTGTATTTGCTTAACTTCATAAACATCAGAGGCTCATTATATAGCAACAAAGTTTAAGATAAAATTGAACACATGAGGAATGTCATAGCCTACCAATTCTAAAATTTCTTTTCATCTGTTGATGGATATTATATGAGATTAGGTCTCCCACTCTGCCTGATATTCAATTAGTGTCAAAATATATCTTAATCATCATAATTCATAATCAAGTTACGGAGACGGCAAAGCCCTAATGATTTTGAATTTACCGCCGATAATCCACTGTGGACCGTAAATACCGGAGTCAAGCGCCATCTTGGTACATACATAAGCGACTTGTGTACCCCTTGCAAAGATATTGATGCTTTTCAGTTTGTAATATATATTATTATATGCCAACTGTTGGCAGTTTTCAGCAGGTAAGTGCCGCACTCATGAAAAATGTGCGAGACTAATTTCCTTGACGTTTCCCGCCGGAATGTGGCGGTCGTTAGGTCAGCGGCCAACATGGGTGAAAATTAAGTCACATAATAAACACAGACTCGTGAGTGGTGTTCGGGGTTCGTGGTACCTGGGCCCATGATTATCATGAGAGTTCAGGAGGATTACAAGTGCATGATTGCATTCACGGAAAGAAATGATGAGACAGGCGTTGGTTAAATGTAAGTATTGCAACGTAATATTCCCCGAATGGTCGTACGTCGTGAATGGCAGGAAGCTGGGAATTTGTAGAAGCGAGACACAGAACACAGAATGAGTGGCGTATGATTGACTGAACGAAAATGCAAATGTGAATTCAGTGAGAGGAGCATTCCTTGCATGAACCAGGCATCGAGCCATGCGTGCCTCTTGGACCAAATGGGGTTTCCTAGGCGATTCATTCATGCGGCTGGGACATTGGGGTGTCCCAGGCATGTCATACATGCATCTAGGACATATTGGGGTGTCCCAGGCACTTCATACATGTTGCTGGGATAGACCAGGCTGTCCCAGGCACTTTATATATGCTAAGGTGCCTCAGGCACTTCATATGTGCTATTTGGACGTATTGGGGTGTCCTAGACACTTACATGCTGCTGGGACATACTGTACTGCAGTGTCCTAGACGGAGTCGTGCAGGCTGCTGGACATGAGCTATTAGCAGAAGACATGCATAGTATGTGACTGTCTAAATGGGTCTCATGGATCAGTTGAGTTGCATTTTGTTGACTTGTTTTCCTGTATAGTTGTAGTTTAGGGGCACCACAGTTATAACTTATGGAATTGGATGAAGTGCACATCAGTGGACTACTTATCCAGGCTTACCTCAACATAACCCTAGCCTACTTAAATGTAATCCAAGCCTACCACAACTTGACTCATGCATTGCAAGGGGAGATGAACTTGAAAATACCAAAATAAAGTTTGACCTATCGGTGCTGACTAGATGGCGAAATAACTGTTGCATGCAGAATATGTTGAATTACCAGTTAAGCCATGCATCAAACTCAAAACTAGCTTTGAAAATAGAGTGATTTTGTTGTGCATTGATACTGTAGCATTTAGAGTATACAAGAAAAGTTGCAGAGCTTGATTTGGAGTAACTGCATTCCTGACCATGACACCTACACAGGCTGCCTGCAGTCAAGCGCATAGGTTTGAATCCTGGTTGCGGCAGCCATTCCACATTCATCCTAGCTGTTCATCCACCCCTAGGGGTTGGTCAGTGAATTGGGTACCTGGCTCAGTCTGGGATATATATATATATATATATATATTTATACATATTCACCTTTTCCCGCATTAGCGAGGTAGCGTTCAGAACAGAGGATTGAGCCTTAGAGGAAAAACCTCACTTGGCCCCCTTCTCTGTTCCTTCTTTTGGAAAAGCAAAAACTGGAGAGGAAGATTTCCAGCCCCCTGCTCCCTCCCCTTTTAGTTGCCTTTTACAACACGCAGGGAATACGTGGAAAGCATTCTTTCTC
>JAUUDW010653816.1:0-10551 GCA_032361385.1 Panulirus guttatus | reverse complement strand
TCAAACTATTATTCATTTTCTCCAGATCCAAAAAATACACAGATATTCCTCAAAGCAGACACCTGGTGCACACATCCTCTGTCCCTCCTTAAGCCAGATTACTATTCCCCAGTCTAATGCTCTGTACATGCCACCACGCTTTCAATCAACATTCTCCAATAAAACTTATCACGTATACTCTGTAATGCGAGTAATCACTTTACCCTCCTTGCCTTTATAAAAAGGGCATTATACAGACTTTCTACCAGTCTTCAGGCAACTCACTTTCAGCTATACAGTGAAAATCCTGACTAACTAGTAAAGAACATAATTACTTCCTTTCTTAAGAAAGTCAACTGCAATCCCATCTGCTCCAGCCACTCTCCTCCACTTCATCTTAAGCAAGGTTTTCACCCACTCTTCCCTTATAACTAAATCACTTGCCATGATTGTTTTTCCGTATACTTTCAATCCCAAACACCCTATACTTGTCACCCTGTCACCTTGTCCTTCAGAATACTCACTACATTTGTTCTTTACCTCTTCTTTACCTGGTAGCAAATCTTCATCCGTTCCCTTCACTGACGTCCCCATTTGTTGTCTTGTTTTCCACACACTGTTCACCTTCTTCCAAAACACTTTCTTGTTCTACCTGAAGTATCCCAAAACTCCCTCACCACATCTCCCATTTGAGCACTTTTTCAACCTTTGCACCTTTCTCTTGACCTCCTGTGGCTTTCTCTTGTTTACATCCTAATCACTCGCATTCCTTCCCTGAAGTTAGCGCCTATACACCTTTCTTTTCTCTTTGAAGAGCAACTTATACTCCTCAATCCACCGCTTCCTACCCTGTCTCAAATGCCCACATCCCATCTTCTGCATGCCACACATTTCACCCGCATATGTAGGCAGGGCTTCCCTAAATGCCTTCCATTCGTCGCCCATTCCCCTAGTTTTATTTTCTCTCACCTTATGCAGTTCTTCTCCCAATCTCCCTCGGTATCTCCGCACACAAGCCTCTTTTCTAAGTTCACCCACTTTGCCTAACCTAATCCCACCGATCATTTTTTCTCTTTTCTTCTATCCCCAATAAACTTTCACATCCCACAAGCTGCCCTCTCACCATATTAACGCCCAACACCTGTTAATTACAACATTATCCAATGATACCCAGTCACCAATAACCCCATCCACCCATGTATACTTGTCACTGAAGGTCTTGAGGTACTTTATTGACAAATCTTTGTACAGTGTCAAAAATATTTTATTCAAATCAAGAGCCAAGGAACTTTATAGAACTAAAAACATTTTCGTACTACCGTATCACAATTTCCTAGGACTGCCTCCAAATACTTAAAGAATTTGATATCAACATTGCATTTAAGAACAGCAGTCCAAAGAGAAACTTGTTCATGAGAACTCATCTGAAAATTCATATGGTTGTGTCTACCAAATACCATGCAAGAACTGAGATAGAGTTTACTGGGACAAAGAGGAAAAGGACTGAATTTAAGAAAAAAGCAGCATCAGTATAATGTTTGTGTTGAGTAAGAATACGCTGCTCTATTCCTGGATATGCGAGATTTCGGCCGCCCTATTGACTGGAACAAACCCCGCCTTACAACTCATATTGTCCTCAGACATCTCAGTTCCAATACATTCGCGCTGCTGCATACATTTTCATTCATAGCTCTTACCTCGCACCCATACCGTCGGTACTACTAAACTTTCAAATATGCTCATCTTCGCCCCCCCCCCCTTCCCCAGATAATTATCTCTCCTTTCACGCACATTCCTTAACTCTACCAGCCTTATGATTCACTTCATCTTATATAGTTCCATTCGCTGTCATGTCCACTTGCACTTCACTTCGTCCAAGCTTTCTCCATTCATTCTCACATCCCAACTAACCTGCCTATCTCAGCTACTAAACCTAGCAATCTTGCTTTTATTTACATTTACTCTTAACTCTCTCCTTTTACACAGTCTACCAGACTCAGAAAGCAATTTCTACAGTTTCTCTTTTAGGATCTACCACATGCCCACCTTCGTGCTTTACGGGCCCTTTCGATTTTCTATGGGGCGCTAAGTAAGCTGGCTACGTCCATCAGACGGGACCACAGGCTAGAAAGAGTGATGCTGGGGAGTGTGCTGGGCAAATAAACAGTATCTGCTCGAAGTCTTCAATGTGGTAGTTTCATCGAAGGCATCAAAGGTCTCGAGATATGTTGAACCAGTGTTTGTACTGTTGTAGGGATGAGAAAGTGTAACTTTTATACACCTGGGTAGTGTGGTTTCAGATGGTTGTACGTCAGGTGGGGCGGTGTTTAAAAGTGAGTCGGGAAGCAGTTGTTTAGTGTTTGTTATGTGTATATGTTTTGTCAGTGTTTTGTTTGTGAAACAGGCAAGGGATCAGATGCTAGATTAAGACAGCATAAGTACAGTATACATACAAACCAGAAATCTAATGCCTTGTTTGCACATCCTAGTAAGATAATCACTCACTTGATTGGAAAATGTCAAGTATTAAGTGTAGAGAGAGAGAGTTTTATGTATTTTCCTTTTTTTATACCTTCAAAAAGAATTGGTTTTGTTTTGTACAGTGTCCCTTAACAAACCATTACGTTTTCGTTTACAGATTCGAAGAATGTTATAGATCTATTCTTTATGTCATTGACATTATTTTTGTCGTATAAATTATTATCAAAGTATTGTAAAAATTAGAGTTAATACTTATCTGTATGAAAAATGCTTGTTATGTTAATACAATAATTTTGAGAGCTGGGCCTAAATTGCCAAAACGTAGATTTGCCCTCTGCACGTTGCTTGCTAAGTGAGTGAGCATGGTTACTGGTTTCTCTATATAATCAGGTTGTATTTGCACTTATTGTTGTCGTCTGTCCTTGATTAATTGTCATAACGAAGGATATAGGCATTATTTATACCAGAAAAGAGAGAAGTATTTATGAGCAGATGTAAATTTCAGATTTGATTAGAATGTTTCGGTGGTTAGACCGCCACGGCGTCTATCTTGTGTTCGGATAATAATTTGTATTTTTGTTGTTACTTGCAATATGTTGTTTTTCTGGTTGTTTCGAGAATATTAGTGATCCTGACCTATCAATTCATTGAAAGATTGTACGGATAGAGTTGGGTTTGGTGTTTAGAGATGTCACTCGACTTCTACCTAGAAGTAGCGGCGTCTACATAGCCTAGGCCTTCGTTGATCAACCTAAACAGTTTATCTCAGTACATAAGCCTGGACTAATGTGTTAGGGGTCGAACCCACCATAGTCGAGGGCGGTTGGAATCGTGACATGAGGGGGGCCTGTCCGGGATTGGATTGTGCCATTGTAAGTGTACTTGTGTGGATAGGTCAGGTCAGGTCATTTATTGTGTTGTGAGCAAAAACTCAATGTCATTTATGACAGAAAATAATGTGAACAAGTTTGTGGAGTACCCATACTTGCATAATTTGTACCAGTGCACTAAAGGTAAATTGTTCCAAATAGTAGGCATGTATGAAGTTCACTTTAGGTTAAAAAGGCTGAATTGACACTAAGGTTAAAAAGGCTGAATGTACACTCATTTGAGAGGAGGAGGGCTAGAGAGGATATGGCTGAAGTTTTTAAATGGGTTAAGGACGTTAATAAGGTAACATGAATAAAGTTTTTAGTATGGCGACATCAGACAGATCAAGAAATAATGGATATGAATTAGAAAAAAAATAGATTCAGGTTGGATGTGGTTAAATTTTGGTTCGGGAACAGGGTAGTAGATTTATGGAATAAGTTGCCAGGTACAGTGATAGAAGCTAGGTCTTTAGGTAGCTTTAAACAAAGGTTGGACGTGTTTATGGGTTCAGACGGTTGGTTCTAGGGTGGACAGACTCTGGACCTGCCTAGCGTGGGTAGGTATGCCTCTTACAGTGTTCTCACTTATGTTCTTATATTCTTAAGGTCAGGTACTTAAAGTGAAATACAAGCCGACTTGGTGAAAGAGCTGAAATACTTGGGTATATTAAGAGGTGAGAAAGAAAGGGTTAAGGATGTTGACCTTGATGCAGAGATGGGCGTGAGTGAACGTGAAATGTTAGAGAGGATGAGATTAGACTTTGAATTTAAGAAAGCACAAATGCAAATGCAGATTGAGGCAGAAAATAAGAGAACACAAATGCAGATTGGGGCAGATAAAGAGTTTAGGCTGAGAAAGATAGAGGCTGATGCACAGATGGGTTCCAGGAAAGCAAACAATGATATGGATGCCAGAGTGAATAATTTTCCAAAGTTTTTTAGAGGAAGAGGAAGACGATTTATTTGATCAGTTTGAGAAAATAGTCACTTTGAAAAGTTGGGATAAGAGTGACTGGGCAATTTTTGTTCAAACAAAATTCAGATGCAAAGCAAGAGAGGCATATACATGTTCTGGTATAACAGAATGTGTTGATTATGAAGTAATCAAAGAAGCTGTGTTAAAAACTGTTCAGTTGAGTCCAGAAGTCTACAGGAGAAGGTTTAGAGGTCTGAGGAAGTTAACTGAGCAGACTCATTTAGAGTCAGCGAGATTGTGTGAAATGAAATTTGAAAGGTGGTTTAAATTTGAGGATGTCAAAACCGTGGAAGGCTTGAGGTAACTGATTTTGCTTGACCATTTTAAAGAATTAGTACATCCTGATATTAGATATGAAGTCAGTAAGGACAAAGTTAAGGATCTGAAAGTGGCTGCACGTTTATCAGATCAACAAACAATTGCATATAAAATGTACAGGGAAGAGACATCAAACACAGTTGATACAAACAATTTAGATGTCAGTCCAGTGACAAATGTCAACCAAACCAAGCGAAGGGTTTAAAATGAGGTTCAGATTATTATTATAAACAGAATGCGGGTGATAAGGTGCAAGGTCAACCACGAATTAATGTTACTGAGTCACAGTCAGGATCTACCAGACCTGAGGGTCGGCAGGAGAGGCAGTCAGTGAGATGTTATGCTTGGGGGAAGCCACGGTATATCCATAGCGAGATAAGAGGTACCAGGGACGGTGAAGTTAAAAGGTGTGTGGTTAGTTTTGAACCATTTATGACTGAGGGGGAAACACCACTGGAAGGGGGTCCTAAGAGGAAAATTATTATCCTTAGGGACACCTAAGCTAACCAAAGCCTAGGTCCCAAGGAATTGCTAGAGTGGACTGCAGAGTCGTACTCTGGTGAGGAGGCTAGTGTTAGAGAGTTAGGAGCAGGACTGACCATTTCGCTGCATTATGTTGACCTTGAGACTGGGTTTGTTAATGGTAAAGTTAAATATGGTGTGAGCGATGAACTTCCTATACACGGAGTGGACATGTTGTTAGGAAACGACTTGGCTGGAGACAGTGTAGTTCCAGAACCAAAAATGAGTGATAATCCCCTTGACCTTGTTGAACCCAATTCTGTTGATGTGTTTGTTCCTGAAACAAATGTTGATGTCTATTTTCTTAAAATTGGTAGAACAGAAAGTTCTGATGTAAAGGGAGTTTCTGACGGGAAAATGATTATTAACACGTACCTGTCAGACTTGCATTCTCTATGTGATGATTATTGCAGTGTGAAAAATACTGATATATATCCTGCTTGTGCTGTTACCAGAGCGATGGCTCATTTAGAGATGTGGATGATACAGGATTGGGTGAACTGTTTGAGGGGCAAATTAGAGTTAAAAGTGGATTGTCTTCCAGATTTCAAAGTTGATGAAGATAAAGTTTCGGTTGGAAGATAAATAGTTTGAAGGAAGGTTAGAATGAAGCAAAGAGAAATGGCCAGTTGGATAATGAGTCTGTAGGATTCTAGATTCATGGTGGGGTGTTAATGAGAAAGTGGGGACCTCCAAGTATTCCTTCGTCAGATCATTGGGAGCTGAAAAAGCCAATTGTAGCTCCTCGGGTGTGTAGGAATAATGTCACTGCTTTATTCCACGATTCTTGTTATCTGGACATTAGGAATAAGGAAAATTGTAAGTAGGCTAGTGACGCATTTTTATTGGCCTTGTATTACGAAAGATGTTGCCGATTTTTGTAAAAGTTTTCCAACTTGTCAGAAAGTAGGAAAACCAAATCAGTTTATGCACATATCTTCACTAAAACCTATTCAATCTTTTGGCAAGCCTTTTAGTAAAATAATAATTGATTGTGTTGGACCTTTGCCAAAAACTCGAAGAGGAAATAATTATTTGTTGACTATCATGTGTTTGTCAAACCGCTTTCCCGAGACAATTCCGCTGAGGTGTATCCACACTAAAAACATTGTAAGAGAGTTAGCTTAATATTTTTCGTGGATGGGATTGCCAGAAATAATTCAGTCAGATCAAGAGAGCATTTTTACTTCCACTATGTTTAAAAAAGTTTTGAAAGGACTTCACATTAAACAGAATCTTTTCAAGTTCATACCATCCTCAAAGTCAAGGTAGCTTAGAACGGTTTCTTCAGACACTGAAGAATTCTTTGAAAATGTATTGTGAAGAATTTGGAATTGACTGGGATGGGGGTGTTCCGTTATCTCTGTTTACTTTGAGAGACGCTGAGCAGGAGTCAACAGGGTTTATCCCATTTGAGCTTGTTTTTAGTCATGATGTGAGGGGGCCATTGAGTATGTTGAAGGAAAAGTGGTTAGGTAGTGATGACTCCAAATTTGCTGAGCTATGTGTGTGATTTCAAGAGAAGACCGTTAAGAGGTGAGCTGGCCAGTGAGAACCTGAAGGAGTCCCAGGACATGAAAATCTGGTACGACCAGAATGCCAGAGCCCGAGTTCCAGCCAGGAGAGACGGGTGTTAGCGTTACTGCCGATACAAGGTAACCGTCTCCGAGCAAGGTATAGTGGTCAGTGGATAGTAGAAAAGAAAGTAGGGGATATGAAATGTATTGTAAACACACCAGATAGGCGCAAGAAGAACCACTTATGTCATGTTGATTTAATGAAGCCTTATTTTGAGAGAAAATTACAATATGAAAGGAAAGATAGTACAGTAAGGGAAGAAGTGGGTTGGGGATGTATAAAGGTTGACGATGAAAAAAAACTAGATGGTCCATATGATGTTAAGCAGAGTAGGTGTGAAGATAAAAATTTTAAAATTCTGAGTTACTGTGTAAGTTAGATAGTAAGGTTGAACATTTGGAGACTGCACAAAGACGTGAAATTGTGGAAATCATAAATGAGTACAAGTTATTATTTCCTGATTCCCCCGGAAGAACGAGTACTATAGTTCCTGAAGTAGAAGTAGAAAGTGTTTCTCCAATAAAACAAAATCCATACCGAGTGAGTCCGAGGAAGAGGGAGATAATGAAAAAAGGAGGTAGAATACATGCTCGAGCATGATTTGATAGAACCAAGTAACAGCCCTTGGAGCTCACCATGTGTGTTAGTTTGTAAACCAGACGGTCTTACAGATTTTGTGCAGACTATAGGAATGTCATTAATGTAACCAGAACTGATTCGTATCCTGTTCCTGGAGTCGATGACTGTATTGACCAAGTGGGAGAAGCGAGGTTTATGAGTCGGTTTGATTTGTTGAAAGGCGAAAGCCATCTCAGCATTTGTAACCATGGATTTTTTTCTTTTTTTCTAGGCTTCAGTCTCGGACAAAAGTCTTCATTGAAAAATAGAGAGAATTAAGAAACGGGAAGAAAAGATAGGGAAAGTTTTTACGAATTTTTGAGAAAGTGTGAGACCTGTCTTTTGAAATGAGCAAGGTCTTAGTTATTGGGAAAGATATGAGAGGGTAGATAGCTCCAAAATTTCGGCGTGTAGGGAAAGAAGCAGTTATCAAAAGAACAGTGGAAGTTGTTTTCAGAGATTAGTACATGAAGTGTTGCGTGGTGTTGAGAATCGTTCTGTATATATTGATGATATTGTGTTGTACTCTATAGAGTGGGATGAACTCTTGTCTATGATTAGAAAAGTGTTTAGAAGGGTAAACAAGGCAAATTTTACTGTAAACTTAAGTAGAAGTGATTTTGTGAAGGCTCATGTTATGTATTTAGGTTACGTTGTGGGATAAGTACGACCGGTTAATGCAGAAGTTGAAAGTATAGTGCCATATCCTGTTCCTTCAAACAGAAAAGATTTATTGAGATTCCTTGGAATAAGTGGTTTGCATGAGTTTACATGAGAAAGACAGATAACAGAAGGCCTGTTTGGCACACGACTAGGTTGTCTGTTGAAAGAAATAAAAGATTTTAACGACAAGAAAATGTAATTCCGCTCAGCAGTTTTTTAAGCTATCACCGACTCCCCGCTGCTGCACATTAGCTTTCCGCTGTCTCCGGTATCGCTGTCATTTACACAGTTTATTTCTGGCGTTTTTCTCAGAGTATACCTGGATTTATGAAGTATTTGTCTAAACTACTTTTGAAGGTATTTATAGTCTTAGCATACACTACGTCTGACGGTAACTTATTACAGTGTTCAACACGCCTATAAAAAAAAAAGCTTTTTCTCGCGTCCACAATACATCTTTAAGTTTTGAGTTTTATTCCATTTGTCCTGGTAACCGTATTTTCTTGTATTTCGAAAAGATGTTCGTGGTTTACGTTATCGAACTTGTTCAGAATTTTGACCACTTGGATTAAGTCGCCGCGAAGTCAACGTTTTTTAAGGGAGAAGAGATCCAAACGTTTTAGCCTCTCTTTGTATGCCAGATTTCTAAGGGATGGGATCAATTTTGCCACGCGTCTTTGTACTTGCTCTAATTTTTCCTCGTCTTTTTTTATAGTGGACTGCATATTCAAGGTGTATTCTTATTAGAGAATTTTAAAGTGTGAGAATTATTTCTGGTGTCTTGTAATTTATGTTCCTGACTATGAAGCCTAACATTTGGTTGCTTTTTTTTTCTTCATTTTTGGGGGGCTATTACAGAAGTATTTGTTAAAAAAAAATTCACTTGCATTACCATTAACGAGGTTGTCAAATAAGTTAGAATATGTGTGGGATGACAACTGTAATGATGCTTTTGTTAAGATAAAACAAATGTTAATTAGTGCCCCAGTTTTACGGACTCCAGATTGTGAAAAACCATATGAATTGTATGTGGACTCTAGTGATGCCGGTGTTGGCGCAGTGTTGATACAGGAGAAGCAAGGCATTGATCATCCATTATGTTACTTTACTAAAAAAGGTTTCTTCCTTATCAGAGAGATTATAGTACTGTTGAGAAGGAAACTTTAGCTTTGATTTGAGTTAACAGAACTTTGATGTTTACGTGAGAGGGTTATGAAAACCCATTTTAGTTTTTTACGGATCACAGTCCTTTAGTAATTTTGTACAATATGAAGTATGTTAATCAGCGGTTAATCCGTTGGAGACTTTTGTTACAAGATTATGATTTAATTATCCAGCATGTAAGAAGGAAAGACAGTATTGTAGCTGATGTATTGTCCCGCCCGCCCGTTAGTCATGAGTCAACCTGAGGGGTGACCTCATGCCTTTTTGAGATGGGAGATGTTATGTATTTCCTTCTTCTTTTTATTTATGTTTTGTACAGTGTCCCTTAATATACCATTACGTTTTTTTTATATAGATTCGAAGAATGTTATAAATCTTCTATTCTTTGATTATGTTTTTGACATTATTTTTCTCGTATGAATTATCATTAGAGTGTTGTAAATATTAGTGTTATCACTTTTCTGTATAAAGAAGTGCTTGTTATGTAAATGCAATAATTTTAGGAGCTGGATTTAAAATGCCGAATCGCAGATTCGTTATCTCTGCTCTTTGCTTGCTAGGAGATTAAACATGCGCACTGGTTTCTCTATATAATCAGGTTGTATTTGCCCTTATTGTTGTCATCTGTCGTTGATTAATTGTCATGGCGAAGGATAAGGATATAGGCATTATTTGTAGAAGGAAGGAGAACAGTATTCTGAGCAGATGTAAATTTCAGACTTAAATAGAATAACTATTTCGGTGTCTAGTCCATCTTGTGTTTGGATTATAATTTTGTTTCAAGTGTATTAGTGATCTTGACCTATCTTTTTATTGAAATGTGACAAGTACATATTTAGGTTTGGTATTTAGAGATGTCACTCTGACTTTTACCTTGAGGTAGCGGCGTCTACATGGCCTAATTTATCAACCGAAACAATTATCTAGGGACAAAGCCTGGGCTAAAGATTTTAGGGGTCGAGACCCACCGTAGTTGATGGAGGTTGGGATCGTGAAAAGATATGAAAGAAAGAGAAGAGACTTCAGCATGTTTAAACACCATGATGATAGTGTATTGAAAATCATCAAGGCATGTACAAATTAGATGCATTTATTGTAGAGAAAATTGTAAAAAGTTGTAACATCTGTTCATGAGTTTTTGTTGTATGATGTAAGTCAACCTAGTGTCCGGTTTAACCACAATGAGGTCATGCAGATGTCAGGTCAAGGTAATGGAGAAGATGGGTCACACAGAGCCTTGAGTCGACCTCGCCTCTCACTAATACAAGGTTACATAACCCCATTCCATGTTTCTTCCGGTTCAGTATCTATAACCTCTATTGTACCTATTTTCATTCTTTGTAGCTAATACTTTGAATATGTGGAAATATACGAAATATA
>JAUUDW010653805.1:0-10551 GCA_032361385.1 Panulirus guttatus | reverse complement strand
GGTGACAGTGTATTGGCCCCTCCCAATACCCCAGCTGACTCAAGGATTATCCCATCCCCTACCCATGGAGCAACTCATTAGGTAGTAGGTTGTTGACAACAGCTGCCCAGGGTGGTACTACCGTCCTGACTGAGGAGCGTTAAAGTGGTGCCAAGAACAATCTTACACTCTCCATGTCAGGACTGCTGGTCTTACTTTCTGTGCTATCAAAACAGGACTACCAGGCTAATCCTACCATCTTCTTCCCACAAGCACCATACACCTACTCCAACCTTGCTTATTTTTATTACTTTTTTTCACGTAAGTACTTTTGCCAATTCCCGTCCACTCAAGCACTAAAAGTATCACCATGATACAGTCCATCTAATCTGCAGCCCCTAGTTCCTGGCATCATGGGGTGCTAAGAATCTCCAGGTTTCAGCCACACTCTACAGCCAATGAGAAGGAGGGCTCTGGCTGTAGTAGTACCGGCCCCTTCCATGACCTTTCCCTTTCTGTTAAACCTTCCTCTTTTTCTATTCCTATACCAACATTTGTGGTCTCTCTAGTAACCTCTCCTCAGTTGAACACCATCTATCTAGTACCTCTCCTAGTATCTTACTTCTGTCTGAGACACAGTTTTCTAATGATGTTCTCACTAGTCCCTTTTTCATATCTAACTATAACCTCCACTCATGATTCTGGTTCAAGGGTGGTGTTTGTGCTTATTCCAACATAAACACACCTGTCACATGCCTCAAGGACCTTGAGTCCCTAAACTTTGCTGTTATGTGGCTCAAGGTCTGTCTCCCTACTTCCACACTTTTCCTCTGTTTCGCCTATTGCTCTCCTAATTCTATGAATTTTATATCCCTCTTCAGCTATCTGAGCTCCAGCCATGAGACTGTGACATCCTCTCATCCACAAGCCAAGATCCTCTACTTTAGGGATTTCAATGCTCACCAGAGGGAAAGGCTGAATTCCTGCCATACGGGTGGTGGAGGGATCGAAGCCCTCTGCTCTCTGTTCCAAATGACTTAGAGTAAATTATCTCTCACCCTACCCACATTCCTGATTGCTGGGACCACTCTCCCAATATCCTGAAATTGTTTTTCACCTGTCCTCCATCCTGCTATAAATATACAATCTCGCCTACATTTGGTTTATCTGATCACACTCTTAAAGATGTATCTATTCTAAATGCACCTACCCCTTCAGCAGCCCCTTCTAAGTATAAATATTGGCACCTCAACAAAGCTGACTAGAATAACTTACGTAACTTCTTTTTTTGACTTTCCTTGGGTAGATTACTGTCTTTTATGTGGTGATGCTTCTGTCCCCACCAAACACATAGCAGAGGTTATCCTTGCTGGAATGGAAGCATTTATCCCCTCTTCCTCCTCCAAGATGACCTCTTCATCCAGTTCATGGTTCAACCATTCCTGCTCTGAGATCACACAGGCAAGGGATCAGGCATATTGGGCTTGGAAAAACTCTCCTTCCTCTGGCTTCCATTCAGCTATCATCACTGCCCGCAATCACTGCAAGCCCGTTATTTGTGAGGCAAAGCATTCCTTTATTCAAAATAAGTGTGATAACCTCTCCTCATCATCCACTGATAGGTCTTTCTGGTCTTAAGCTACGGGCATCTCTAACAACTTTTGTCACTCTACCTTCCTGTCACTTATCTGCTCTGATGGTACTATAGCTGTGTCTCCTGTAGACAAAGCAACTCTCTTTGGTTCCCGTTTCTCCTCTAACTCCACCTTGGATGACTCTAACATTCCTTCACCCCCTGATTTCTTCTTACTAACCCTATGCCCCTTCCCGTAATTTCTTTTTGGATTGTCCGTAAAGCGCTTCATTCTCTGGACACAAGCAAGGCCTCTGAACTTGCACCTGTGCTTGCTTGTCTATTCCGATTCTGTTTAGAAACCAAAGTTTTTCCTTCTCCTTGGAAGCAAGCATTGAAATATGGCATCCTTAAGAAAGGCGAGCATTCTAACCCCTCTAACTATCGTCTATTGCTTTGACATCCACCATTTCCAAAGTCTTTGAATCCCTCCTCAGTTCTCATGTCCTTAAACCCTCGAAATCATAGCCTCATCTCTGATCACCAGTATGGCCTCCGTAAGGCGAGATCCACTGGGGAGTCAAGTGTAGTTTCTCTTGATATACCTAAGGCTTTTGACAGGGCGTGTCGTCGGGGGATCATCTCTAAGCTCTCCTCTTCTGGGTTCCTTCCCTCACTTTGCTGCTTTATATATAGCTACCTCTCTGGCCGATCCGTCTCTGTGGTTGTTGATGGATCAGCCTCCCCCACTCGCCTCTCCTCCATCAACAGTGGTGTCCCTCAAGGTTCTGCCCTGTTCCCTACAGTTTTTCTCATATTTTTCAACGATTTATTCTCCAAACATAATCCAATGCACTCATATGCTGACGACTCAACACTGCATTCATCTACATCCTTCAGTTGTGCTCCATCTTCTCTCGCTCAGGAAACTCAGACTTGGACAGGATATCTCAGTGGGGTACACAAAATCTAGTTAAGTTTAATGCCTCCAAGACCCAATTTCTACCTATCTCGCTATCGAAAACTCCTCACAATTCTCGTATCTTCTTTGACGGTTCTGTAATTCCACCTCCTGACTCAATGAACATACTTGGTATTACTGTAACATCCAATCTTTCTTCGAAACCCCACATTATGGGAGTAGCTAAGTCTGCCTCTAAGAAACTGTCCTGTTTAGATATAGAAACTTCTGAACAGGCGCTCCGTTTATACAAGGGATTGATTTACCTTTGTATGGAGTACTGCTATCACATTTGGGTTGGTTCTAGCTCTGTTTCCTTACTTGACAGAGTTGAGTCGAATGTAATCAACCTTATAAACTGTCCCAGGCTAACTTTCAAACTTGACCCCCTTGTCCTGCACCGCAATGTTGATTTACTTTCCCTCTTCTATCGGTATCATTTTGTTTTGTTTTTCTGCTCCCGAGAGCTGGTTGTTTTTGTGCGCACACCACTAGCTAGACCACGCAATACTCGGCGAGCTGCTGCGTCACATGATCATTGTGTGGCCATCATCAGCAACTCAAGGGTGGGCTGTTTTGATACCTGCTTCTTTCCCTACACGTCAAAGCTCTGTAACTCTCCATCCTCTCATGTCTTTCTCAATAACTATGACCTAGTACATTCAAAAGACAGGTTTTTCACTTTCCCAAAAAAATCGGAAGTACTTTCCCTTGTTTTTTTTTCCGTTTCATAATTCTCTAGATATTTCAATTAAGGCCCGGCTTTGATGTGAACTTTTGTCCGTGACTGGAGCTTTCAACATAAGAAGAAAAAATGTCAGGTGACCATAGACAAGGGTTGGGTGATCAAAGAGTTATAATTAGCTCTCAGACTTGCACATATAGACAGTTCTTTTAATTGTGAAAGGATCTGATTTATAAATGTCCAGACTTATCTTGAAATTAGTAATGAAGCTGTGTTTAACAAAGCTATTCTCTGATGCTTCTCTCTACAACTAAATGACGAGATACAATTTTCTGAGCGTTGTTCCAGTCATTAGAGTGGCCGAAGTCTCACATGTGCAAGAATAAAGTGCTGGATTCTTGCCCAACACAAACACATGTGAGATATCGGCCACCCTGTTGACTGGAACATTGTTTAGGAAATCTTATTTCGTCATTCAGTTGTAGAGAGAACTAACATTATCAAACGCAGCTTCAGCAGTAATCTCAACATCAGTCTAAGTTAGTACGAATTAGATCTTTTCATAATCAAAGATCTGAAATCCTGTACAAGTTTATGACCTAACCCCTGACCCTTGCCTGCTGTCTCTTGGCACATAGCTTTGATCAACCGAGCACTCGCTGATTTACGGATCTCGCTAATACGTTACACATCCTTTGCGAAATGGAAATAATGCCTCTCACGCCCTGGACAAGGAAGGAAGGCTTTTTAATGGACTCACAAGGCGTTACGTTACTTGTATATATCTCAATCATGTAATGCGCTATCGCTCTAGAAAAAATAATGCTCACGACAATAAGACACGTCGGAGGTAAGTTTTTGGGAAATGGTAGAGGACCAAGCACAAAGTTGTCAAGCCTTCATGCCAAAGTGGTTATCATGTAGGATATACGACATTTCTTGCCGGTTGTCGTTAACTGCTTCCATATGAATATAATTCATACGGTTAAATTAACTGGGAATGACAGTGTGAAGACATTACCTATGTTTGACGCATACAGTAAACAATATGTGCATGGTAATGCTTAAATGTTACTTTGCACAACATCAACACAGAGTAAGTGTATATGTTGAGTGTATCCTTAAGTAGCACTTGATACCCATACCTTTATTAGATATCAAGGTAGAAAACTGATAATAGGTAAAGTAGAGAACGTTTTCTCAATCACAGTAAACGCCAAGGGCATCGGAAATAGTGGAAGCACCAGCGAATGGTCCGTCACGGATTACAGCTGCAATAGCCTACGCCAGGGATAGAGGGCCACATTAATATGAGTACTTATATACAGTATATATGATAAACGGACAGGTATAGAGAACTGATGTGGGATCACCGAAGTACTGTACTGGAAACCTGGTGCAGCGAGGATGACCATTACGACGCTGGTTGACCGTGCTACCAGCGTCTTCATATCGAGTAGCCACAACGCCAGAGTGTTGCAGTATACGCCAATACGCCTTGCAGTTGCTACCTTGCTATAACCCTCATTGTAAGGGGCAATAATCATTCCACGCATACTCTCTGTCGTCTCCATGGTGAACGACATGATCTTAACATAGTGGTCTTGAAATTAACACTGAAGAAGTGTTACACGCTACTAACACCAGGCACCTGAAACACCTAAAGCTGTCTTCATGATGAGGGCGTATTTCTGCTGCCGAGGCATAGAGGTCTGTGATTATAAGAGTTACAGCATCTAATAATCTATGGCATTGTTACGAATAAGATAGCGCCGAAACATCCTGTATTGTTTCATTGTTTTGGTTGTCTCTTAAATTACAAAGTAGAACATTATTTTGTTCCTAAGGCATCCTTTAACAACACGAGGACTTCCCAACATCCACCAGACTCCTTCGTAAGTACCGTCGCTCCTACCTCTGTGCCAACACCAAGAAGTTACAACTTAAATTCCTACAAGAATGCCTTTGGAACAAAATGATTCCACGCACCCTAATCCCAGATGTCCTCCATAAGAAAAAGCAAACTCCATTCGGCAAAATAAACATGAGATCCTTCTACAGCACATAGACAATGCTAAAACTAACTCCGACCAGGCTTTCTACAGCCTCAGAAATACTAAAAGAGAACTCTCCTCCAACTACGATGACCCCTGTCGTTGCTGCCAACCATATGAGTAAAGCAACAAGACAAGCAAAAAAACAGATCATCAGAAAGAAGAACCATCTTGAATGAAAATAGACAAGGTTTTTCTTACAACAGCTTATGACCGAAAGCATCAAACCCAGATAAGAACGTCTTCAATCTTTCGTCCTATTTCTTTACCCGGGATGAAAAACTTGCTCTGGGTTTTGGTCTCTCATTTTCTTTCAAATCCACAGATACTTTTAGTGTGAAGCATTTACTGTCTATCGTGAAATACACTAATGGCACCAACCAGGAATTTGGTTTTGTACCCGGTTTGATTTTAAGTGCCTTGTTCAGTGAAAGTATTTCTAAGTGTACTGACATGCCACAAAGATTCCAGAGAGCCATTGCACATCTAAAGGAAAATGAAGATAATCACATCACAAAATCAGATAAGACTAACCAGTTCGTGATTTTGAATACAGTGGACTATAGATGTAAACTTCAGGATCATTTGAATGATACTAGAACATGAAATACTAACATCCAATCCCTTTAATGATAAAGTAAAGACCTTTAACTATAGACTCAACCAATTGTTAAATAAGCACCAGGACATTCTGAAGTCTGTAAAGATGGTTAATCCCTCTCTTCCTTATATATATGGTCTCCCATCTCCCAAAAACTCACAAAGATGGATGTCACTCGGAACAATTATCTCATCTGCTAATTCCCCTAGTTATGATTTATCTAAATGGTTAGCAAAACATCTTAGCAATGTTAAAGGAAAAATCTCTCTATCCCATGTTATTAACAGCTTTGATTTTATGAACAAAGTTAGGACCATTAGTTTTCCTGATCATTAGCGCATTAGTTTTGATGTGAATTCCCTTTTCACTAAAGTCCCCATTGATGAAACCATCACATATCTACGGAGGAAATTGCTTGATCTTAGTCTTGCCTTGCCTCTACGTGAGTTTACATGAAAAAGACATTCAACAGGAGGCCTGATTGGCCCACGACTAGGTTGTCTGTTAAGAAAAAAGAAAGTTTAATTTGACAAGAAAATGTAATTCCGCTCAGCAATTCTTTAAGCTATCACCGCCTCCGCGCTGCTGCACATTAGCCTTCTACTGTCCCCGTTACCGCAGTCGTTCATATAGTTTATTTCTGGCGTTTTTCTCAGAGTATAACTAAATTTATAAAGGATTTGTCTAAACGACTTTTGAAGGTATTGGTAGTCCTAGCATTCACTACGTCTGACGGTAACTTATTCTAGTGCTCATCATACCTATAGGAAAAAGATTTTTCCCACGTCTATACTACATCTTTTAGATTTGAGTTTTATTCCATTTGTCCTGATAACCGTATTTTCTTGCATTTCGAAAAGATGTTCGTGATTTACGTTATCGAATTTGTTCAGAATTTTGAACACTTGGATTAAGTCTCGGCTAAGTCTACTTTTTTTTGATGGAGAAGAGATCCAAACGTTTTAGCCTGTCTTCGTATGCCAGATTTCAAAGGGATGGGATCAATTTTGTTGCGTGTTGTTGTACTTGCTCTAATTTTTCCTTGTCTTTTTTATAGTCTGAGGACTAAAACTGGACTGCATATTCAAGGAGTGGTCTTACTAGAGAATTATAAAGTGTGAGAATTGTTTTTGGTGTATTGTAATCTATGATCCTTTGTTATGAAACCTAACATTTGGTTGCTGTTTTTACTTGCTGCTTGACACTGTTTAGTGTACTTCAGATTGTTGCTAATGACAACTCCAAGGTCCTTTTCTTCATTTACTTTACTTAGAGAGTTTTCGAATAGTGTTTAGTCGTAACGTATATTTTTGTCTCCAAAGTGCATAACTTTACACTTGTCTACTTTAAACTTCATTTGCCATCTGTCTGACCACTCTGCTAGTAAAATAAGATCTCTTTGATTCAATTCGCAATCCCGCCTGTTTACTTCTCTCTCCTAGTTTAGTATCGTTAGCAAATTTGGAGATCTTAGATATAAGACCCACTTCTAGCTCATTAATGTATAGTATGAAAAGAATGGGACCTAGGACCGACCCTGCGGTACACCACTCGTTAGTTTTAGCCAATCAGAGGCTTCGCCGTTTAATACGACAAGCTGCTTTCTTCCGGTAAGCCAGTGTCTGATCCACGTACAGAGTTCTTCACCGATTCCGTGTGCTTTGAGTTTATATAAAAGTCTCTTGTGATATACTTTATCAAGATCCTTTTGGAAATCTAAATATACTACATCACACGTATTTTTTCGTCCCAATTTTGATGAATAACATTAAGATATTCTAGTAAATTTGTCAGGCAGGATCTTCTGTTGCGAAAACCGTGTTGGTTGTCCGATATAGCTTTGTGATCCTTTAGGAAAGTGACAACTTTATCTCGTATTATTTTTTTCCATCATTTTTACCTGACACTGACGTAAGGCTAATTGGGCAGTAGTTCGAGGCACACTTTATGTCCCCCTTTTTTTTATAAATAGGAGTAACATTTGCTACTTTCCAGTCAGTTGGCACCTGACCATCCGATAGAGATTTGTTGAATATTTTTATATGGGGTATATCAGTTTTCTATTTCTTATATGCTGAAGGCTCCAGTCACGGACAAAAGTCCATATCGACGCCTGGCCTTAATTGAAATATAGAGAATTATGGAACAGAAAAAGAAAAGACAGAGAAAAGTATTTACAAATTTTTGAGAAAGTGAAAGGCCTGTCTTTTGCAGTGTGCCAGGTCATAGTTACTGGGAAAGACATAAGAAGGCAGAGTTCCAAAGCTTCGACGTGTAGGGAAAGAAGCAGTTATCAAAACGGCCCAGTCTTGAGTTGCCGATGGCCACGCAATAATCGTATGACGCACAAGTTTGCCGATTATTGCGTGGTCTAGCTAGTGGTGGGGGCACACAAGCATAAAAATCTTGGAGCTAAGTTACCTGGGCCGCTGGATTTGTTAGGATTTAGTTGGTCCGGATATCTAAGAATTTCAAAGCTCTTAATTCTCTAACCTTCAACTCTTCTTCATCAGATCCTTGAAACATATTCATTGGCTGCGGTATTCGAGATGTTTCTTCAGTTGTGAATACGGAGTTAAAAGAATAATTTAGTATGGTAGCCTTGTCGTCAGCAGTTAGTGTGTCACGGTCGTTTCGTAATGGGCCAATTCCTTCTTTTACGGACTTCCTTTGTCTTATATATTTGAAGGATTCCTTTGGATTCTTCTTAACTTTCAAGGAAATTCTTTTTTCTTCCTCGCGTTTCCTCTGTCCTAAGACCTTCATACACTCTCTTTGGATTTTGATTAGTTCCTAGCGATTTTCATCGGTTCTTGTTGATTTGAGCTTCTTATATATTTTCTTCTTTTGGCAGCTTAGTCCTTCTGTTCTCCTATTCATCCATGATGGTTCTGAAATGTTGCAAGTTCTCTTTGTAATTTGTGGAATATGTTTATTTTCAATCTCGAGTAGTGTATTTTTAGAATCATTCTACCTTTCCTCTACTATGTGAACGTCAAGAAGTTTAGTCCAATCGGTGCTGTGAATTTCGTGCTTAATGTTTTCAAAATTTGCTTGCTTGTAATCTGGGATCAAGAGTTTGTTTTCATTCATTTCATAATCTAAATTTATCTCTAACCTAATCAGACGGTGATCGCTGTTTGAGAAACTCTCGCCTATTTCGCAAGAGTTGATTAAGTTTGTGTCGATGGTGAGGAAAAGATCAAGAACGTTTTACATCTGGTTGGTTTTTTAAATAACCGTTCTGGAAAAGCGTTTCAATCAGTTCCGTAAGTCTCGTTCCTTCTCGGTCACCAGTTAACGTGGTCCAGTTTATGTTTAGACTGTTGAAGTCCTTCTGGTATAACCTCTTTACTTTTTACGATAGTTTTGATTTCGTTGTATAGTATCTTATCGTCGCCTTCTTTTTGCTTGGGAGATCTGTGAATAAAGCGGAGCCGTAGTTTACTTATGAACTTTATAGTGTTTTGTGTTTCCAATTATGTTTTTCAAAATGATGAAGGTAATTTTCATAGACAGAAATTTGTTCTTGCCAAGAGAAATCCACTTAGTCCTATTCTTACCAGCTTTGAGACTGAAATTCTAACTTCAGTCAATAATCATCCGAAAGTCCGGTTTAGATACGTTGATGATGTGTGGTCCCTGAGGCCATCTTCCCAAGAATGTGATGCTTTCTTTAATGAATTAAATAACATCCAACCCATCATCAAATTCAAGACTGAATGGGAAAAGAAGGCAAACTGCCCTTTCTTGATGTGTGGATATCTAGGGAATCTGATCATTTGTCCTTTAAAATCTACAGGAAGCCTGACAACTTCGAGAGCTATATTCAATATCTTTCAGTGCATGATCCAAGTATGAAAATGGCTGTAGGTATGTCTGTGATTCTAAAAGAGCTACGGATATGTGATCCCATAGACCTGGTAGACGAATGTAGTCATATAAGATGTATCTTTAGGCAGTTATGTTATCCCTATTGGTTTGTGAACAAAGCTTACTGGAAAGCTAGAAAGACATCTTATGCATCTAGTAACAAAAATGTGACAAATGAGGACAGGCCTAAATGTTTAGTGCTGCCCTATTCTCCCAACTTAGCTAATCTAAGACATGTACTAAAAAAACGGTGTTTGAAATGTTACCTTCCAGTACAATAATACTATCAGCAAGACCTTAATGAAAAGTAGGCCAAATCATTCAACAATTGTGAGTGTTTACTCTATCAAATGTAAGGCATGTAAAGATATATACATTAGCCAGACCGGGAAAATTGTAACAGAGAAATGTTATTGGCACCATCAAGCCGAACGTAGGGATGATCACAAAAATACGATTGCTAAACACTGTCATGAAAATGATCACCCGGTACACCTTAAAAACCCAGTTATTCTATATCTTTCTGGAGATTATGCCCCCTGCAGCGTCATTGAATCTGTCTTTATCGCTAATACTAAAAACATTGATTTGTCCCCAGGCAGCTTTAAAGCCCATCCTGTCATTAACCAAATCATTACGAGAGAATTGACAAAAAACGAAAATATAAAAAAGTGGTCTTGGACACGCCTAGGGACCAAGGTCAACCCCCACGTCGTAAACCCCCTTAATTACTATTCCTTTCAACAGTTACTATCAGTCAGACCAGTTTGTTGTCTATGAAGGTAGAGGGTAGATGGTGCTTCTGGTGTAATGTTGAGATTTAAA
>JAUUDW010653794.1:0-10552 GCA_032361385.1 Panulirus guttatus | reverse complement strand
AGCTGCCCCCCTCAGCACATTCACATCCAAAAGTCTCTCTTTTACACGTCTATCAATTAACACATAATCCAATAATGTCCGTTGACCATCTCTTCTACTCACAAAAGTATACTTGTGAATATCCCTCTTTTTAAACCAAGTATTCCCAATCACTAGTCTTTTTCCACGAGCTCTTCACCATTTCCATTCACATTATTATTATTATGCAAGATCGCTGTTTCCCGCGTCAGTGAGGCAGCGCCAGGAAACAGAAGAAGACCCATCCCCCCACATACACACATATATACATACATGCACGTACATGCACAGTACATACATATACATACATATACATACCGTGGGGACCGCGTATAGGGTTCTGGTGTACACTGAGGACTGTTTGTTGGGTCCTGGTGTACCCTGGGGATCGCTTGTCGAGTCCTGGTATACCGTGGGGACCGATTGTAGGTTCCTAGTGTACTGTGGGTACCCCTTGTTGGATAATAGTGCGCCCTGAAGACCTTATGTTGGGTCCTGGTGTACCGTAGGGACCAACTGTTGGGTCCTGGTTTACCACAGGGACCGTTTGTTGGGTCTTGGTGTACCGTGGGGAACAAATGTTTGGTCCTGGTTTACCGTGGGGACCGTTTGTTGAGACCTGGTGTACCGTGGGGACTACTTGTTGGGCCCTAGTGTACCGTAGGGACCGCTTGTTGGGTCCTGGTGTACCGCGGGGACCGCTTGTCGGATCCTTTTGTATCCTGGGACCCGTTTGTTGGGTCCTGGTGTATCGTGGGGACCGTTTGTTGAGTCCTAGTGTACCGTAGGGACCGCTTGTTGGGTCCTGGTGTACCGTCGAGTCAGCTTGCTGAGTCCTAGCGTACCATGGGGACCGTTTGTTGTATCCCAGTGTACCTTAGGGTTCATTGTTGGGTCAAATTGTACCATGGGGTTCCTTGTTGGGGCTTAGTGTACCGTGGGAACTCCATGTTGGGTCCTGGTGTACCCAACAGACTGTTGGGTCATCAGTGCCGTGGGGACCGATTGTGGGTTCCTGTTGTACCGTGGGGACCAATATAAGGGTCCTGGCGTACCGTGGGGACCCCTTGTTGCATAATAGTGAACCGTGGGGACCGATTATTGGGTCCTGGTGTACCGTAGGGACAGCTCTTTGGCTCCTGGTGTTCCGTAGGGACCGCTTGTTTGGTCCTGGTGTACCGTGGGTCCCTATTGTAGGTTTCTGGTGTACCGTGGGGTACCTTTGTTGGGTAATAGTTTCCCGTGGGGACCGAATATTGGGTTTCGGTGTACCGTTGGCCAATTATTGGGTCCTGGTGTACCGTTGGGACCAAATGTAGGATACTGGTGTACCATAGGGACCAAATATTAGATCCTAGTGTACCATGGGGACCGGTTGATGGGTCCTGGCGTTCGTTGGGACCGATTGTTGGGTTCTGGTGTACCGTGGAGTCCGTTTGTTGGGTCCTGGTGTACCTTAGGGACCGCTTGTTTTGGGTCATGGTGTACCGTGGAGACCCCATGTTTGGTCATGGTGTACCGTGGGGACCGCTTGTTGGGTTCTCGTGTCCCATGGGAACAGCTTGCTGGGTCTTGATGTAAAGTGGGGACTGCTTGTTGGGCTCTGGTGCACCATGAGGACCCATGTTGGGTACTGGTGTACTATGGGAACCGCTTGTTGGGTCTTGGCGTACCCTGGGGATCACTTGTTGTATCCTGGTGTACCTTAGGGTCCATTATTGGATCAGAGTGTACCATGGGGTTCCTTGTTGAATCTTAGCGTACCGTGGGAGCCCTATGTTGGGTCCTGGTGTACCGTGGAGGCCGATTTTGGGGACCTGGTGTACCGTGGGGACTGATTGTTGGATCATAGTGTATCGTGGGGACTCCTTGTTGGGTACTAGCGTACCGTGGGGACCGCTTGTTGGGTCCTGGTCCTCCGTCGGGGTCAGCTTGTTCGGTCCAAGCGTTCCGTGGGGACCGATTGTTTGGCTTTTGTGTACCGTGGGTTCAGCTTGTTGGGTCCAAGCGTTCCGTGGGGACCGATTGTTTGGCCTTTGTGTACCGTGGGTTCAGCTTGTTGGGTCCTGGTGTACCATCGCGTCAGTTTGCTGGGTCCTAGACTACCTTGGGAACCGTTTGTTGGGTCCTGGTTTACCATGGGACTGATCGTAGGGTTCTGAAGTACTGGAGGGACCCCTCGTTGGGTATTAGTGTACCATAGGAACCGATTGTTTTTGTACTGGCGTACCATGCGGACCAATTGTCGGGTCCTTGTTTACCGTGGGGACAGCTTGTTGGGTTCTGGTTTACCGTGGGGACTACTTGTTGGGTTCTGGTGTACTGTGGGGACTACTTGTTGGATTCTGGTGTACCGTGGGGACTACTTGTTGGGTTCTGGTGTACCTTGGGGACCAATTGTATGGTCCTCGTGCACCGTCGGAACTGATTGTTGGGTCCTGGTGTACCATGGGCACCCCTCTTGTTGGATTACAGTGTACTGTGGGGTCCCTTGTTGGGTCATAGTGTACCGTAGGAACCGCTGGTTGGGCCCTGGTGTACCATGTGGTTCCTTGTTAGGTCATAATTTACCGTAGGGAACGCTTGTTTGATCGTAGGTTTTTTTGAGGGGAAGCCAGATCCTGGTGACCCGATGCCCTAGTCGCCTGGTGACCCCAGCCGGACCTGGCTGACCTGTCGTTCTGGGTCTGTGAAGACAGAGGGAGGGGCGGCAGTCAGGTTCTTCCTTAATAGAATGTCGGTTGTGATGGCGTCTGGCCGGCCCGCCTCATACTTCCCCTCTCTCATCATCATATTGTCTATACTAACATACGTACACCCATCACCACCTCATAACTTGAAATTGAACCTAGAACTGGACCTACCTCATAACTTGAAGAAAATTCTACTTTTGTCCTTGAAACTTGATTTAGGTGTTGCTGATATCATCAGACGTTTCCGTCCATCTGTATTACAACGTCAGGAACTCTGCTGTATTATAGGCCACACAGCGAGGTTATGATCATCATAGTTGTGGTGACAGTTGACCTATTGACAGTACATGTACCATGTCTGTACCGGTGTCCGCTCCACACAATTACCTGTTTGTTCAGTGTAGGGATGACGAAGGGGGTGGAGGAGTTCAAGTGTCGTAGGCCCCACCTCTTGAACGTTGTGTCAAAAAACTTTTTATACTTTTCTACTGTTCTGCCATAAAATAATGCTATATATGTTTTGCACCAAGTTTCTTGCCTCATGTCAGGTTCCTCTCTCTGCATCTCACGAAGTACAGTTTAAAAACTTTGGGTTATGATGCAGTCACCCTTTCTCTTCCCTCTTCCATGTTGGACAAAATTATGGCCGTAGTCCTGTCTTTGTACTTTAAATCTCAACCCTGGTGCCATCTTTGTTTCCCTCCCCTGCATCTTTTATATTTCTTAAAGACTGTGGTCAGGTCATACCTTACTCTTCTCTCCTCCGTAGTGGACAAATTTATGGCCGCCAACCTTTTATTGCAATTCAGATTTCATAAATCTGGTACTATCTCTGCTGTCCTCTTCTTGATCTTCTGTGCTAATTCTTTGTGATTCTTTAAGTCCACTAACCCAAATTGAGAAGCTTATCCTATCCTAGGATGTGAACAGCTTGCTGAATATATCCTTACTCATATACTTGAACGCTGTTTTAATACTTGCCAGCAGACAGTTTGTCTCATTTCCTATTCATTTAAAGTAGGACTCTGGAAATAGCTAGGAGTGATGTCAACTCCCAAATACTTAGGACACAAGGATTCCTACTGCTTATTTCATGCTTGATTGTATTTATGTGTGCATGATTCTGTTACATGTAGGTTATTAGATTTTCATGAGGATGTACATCTTATGTCTTGTAAGTAGCAATTGCAAATTAAATTATAATGAGTGAAATATATGAAGCATTAGTTTTTTTTTTTTTTTTTCAATGTTTACCATTGAAGATACAGCTCATTTTCCAGATCTAGTTTCAGTGCTATGAGAGATAAATATTTTACAACATAACTTATAAGTTCAAGATATACTGTTAGCACTGAAGAGTTAATAGAATAGAGGACCTAGATAAGTTTTATGTAAGGACAGTGAAAAATGGGATAGTTAAGCCATTCATTGCTCTTTTCCGTAAGTCACTTATTGAGAGAAGGCTTCAGAGGATTGGAAGTAGCTTACATAAAACCATTATTTGAAAAGAGTAATATGTCCAGCACTTGAGTTTAAGACTCTTTTGCCATGGCCACCCCCTTGAGGGAGTTCCCAAACGGAATGGGTGTCAGAGATGTAGATGAATAGTTATGTGTCCTTACCTGGAAGTTATTGCCCAATTAGCTTTATATCTGTGGTTGGAAACCAGCATTTGAGACAACAATCCTCAAAGTGGTTTTTGACAAAATCATTCATGTTTGACAAAATTGCTTGATTTATGGTATAATCAGCATGTAACATGAAAGTGACTGATATCATCCATTTACATTTTCAGGAAGCATTCATTTTGCAAAAGTTAAGTCTCATGGTATAAATGTGGTTGTACTTTGATGGTTAGAGTATTGTTTTGACAGGCCATTAACAAAGATTAGTGATTAATGGTCAAGCTTCAAAATAGATAGATGTAACAATTTGTGTACCATGGGGATTAGTATTGGGATGGGTTCAATTTCTCATATATTAAGGACATTGATAATGGGCTTTGTTGTAAGATAAAGCTGTAACAAAAATTGGTCTGTAGCTTCAAACTGATGGGCTGATTTCACAAGTGGCAAGTGAATTTTTATATCAGTAATTACAAAATTTTACACATTGGTAGCAAAAATCAAAAGGCACGATACTGTATGAAATATGTTGAGCTAAAAGTGATAAATGAAGAAAAAAAGGCATAGTTTTAATAGTCTCTGATGTCCTAAAGCCAAGTAACTAACACATAGAAGCAACAAAAGTAAAAATTGCTTGAATTCATAGAGAGGGCATTGAAATTATATGCCTTGGAAACAAATCCTTTCAATTCATTGGTACATCCCCACAGTCAGTACTGTTCAGCTTTGGTCACTCTACTTGAAATAAAGACAGGGAATGGAAAGTACGACTAAGCAACTAAGATGATTCCCAGACTGATAAATGTGAGAGCTGGCATGATGACTGAAAAGGATTTTTCTTAGAAAAAGAGGCAAAGAGGTAGTTTTACAGATATTTAGAATTATGAAAGTCTCTAATAATATGCTGTTTTAGCCATCATACCTCATCACCACATTCCATCTCTGCATTCCCTTTCCCTAGTGTTGCTTTCACCTATTTTATCACTCCATCCACATATATATTAAAAGGCCACAGTGACATCACACAGCCCTGCCCCATACCCACATGTATACTGAAACTTTCATTCAAATTCCCCATCCACTCTTACACGTGCATTTGTTCCTTCAAAAAAAGGCTTTCACACCATCTACCAGTTGTCTCCCTACCCCAAAAATCCTTACACATCCCATAAAGCTTTCTGCTCAACATTTTCTCCATATCCATAAAAGCTGTAAACAGCTTCATGCCTTTCATTAGATTTTTTTTTTTTTACTGTCATTCTTACTGCAAAAATCTGACTCACATTAACCTACCTTTCCTAAAACCCCCTTGCTCCTCATTTATTCTGCATTCAATCACTTACATCACTCTATCAATCAACACTCTTCCATACACTTTTCCTGGTATCCTTAACAGAATTATTCCTCAATAAATGCTACATACATCCTTGGCAATTCCTCCATAATTGCTACATACATCCTTGGCACCTTTTCCTTTGACTAAAAGAGCAATAATAGCTTTCACTCCATCCTGAAGCACAACCTTCTGCTTCCATGCCAAATTACATATCAAACACCTCCACCTATCACAATTTCCTGTCCATACTTCAGCATTTCAGCCATAATCCCAACCACCCCAGGTGACATTCCTACATTCAATCTCATTTTCGCACTTTTAAACTTCCTTCTTGCTACTGACCCCTGCACTTGTATCCTTTTCTTTCCATCCTCCAAAAACATGCATGTAACAACTGCTGCCTCATACACATACATACTCATGTACATATTCATACTTGTTTGCTGTTATCTGCAGTTCATCTGACTATATTTTCTTTCAGATTCTTATCAGACTCAGAGGCTAATTGTCATATTTAGTATAGTATATTGGTCTGGGTAATTCCAATCAAACATTTAATAGTCCAAAAATAATTGCTTTACTCTGGGGAAAACTTCTAGTAGCTCCAACAGTCAGTTATACAGTTATGATTTGTATACAGAAACCAAATGGGCCATAAAGAAAAGCATTCATTCCCTGTAAAGTTATGACACTAATACTGATCGTAGGACACACAAAAGCATTTCTTCACGGGACTGTTTCTATATGTAGCTACAGTGGACTTTCTCTTGGTCAGTGCTTCTTTGATTCATTTTCCTATTTTCCCTTCATATTTTCTTCTGCTACTTTCTATTGATACTGGGAGGGTTAACTACAGATACAGAGCCAGTCAGCACTTCAGTGCTTGTCAAGTTGCACTCCTCTGACCCAGGTAGTTGTAATTTTCTTTCTGACTCACCCAAACGTGGACTGCTGGTATTCTGTCCAGAGACACACAATCACTCCTTGTCACATAGCACTTGACAACATTACACTCACACAACTCATTCTCTGTAACTCTGTATTTTTCCTGCATCAAGTGCTACACAGCAGCCATGCCTCTCGGCAATATGGTAGCAGCAACAGATAGAAGTAGTATGTGGGAAAATTATGCTGAAGCATTAGGTAAAAACATTAGGTACCAGCATTAAGCAGGAACACTGGGCAAGACTATTAGACAGAAGTAGTGGGTTGAAACAATAGGCAGGAACACTGTGTAGACACATTAGGTAAACGTAGTTGGTAGGAACGTTAGGAAAAAGCTTCTGGAAACACTGTGTTAGAGTTGCCCTCTGCAAGTGATGGTGAGGCACTAGTGGCTAATAAGAGGCACTGGAGTTCTTTAGTTATGAAAACTCTTTGGCCATGGCCCATCCCCTTGAGGGAATTCCCATAGGGAATGGGCATCAGAGATTTAGCAGTAATCAGTAAGATACTTTCTCAAATGCTTTTAGAAAATCTAAAAATAAAACATTTTCCATCTTTTTCCCCTCTTATCAGAATTTCATACAGGTCATTATGGTAAATACAGCCAACTTGTACTGTAAAGGGCAGAAGCTTTACACTCATTGGGCCCCATTTCTTGACTATTCTCTGCTATCATACACCTCTTTATATTTCTGCATGCCAACCACACTTACCACATTCTTATTCAGTTGATTCATTGTAACTCATGATAATACTGTATCCAGATGCTGTGCAACCCACATCCTTGCCATTTATTACCATTCATTAATCATCAAAATTTACAAAACTTTTCTATTTCACAATTATTTTCACAGCTCCCCTTAGAAATGTGTGACCTAACCCACAAACACATAAGTAATGGTAAAACAGTAAGGATATCAGGAGGAAAGTAAGAGGAACTGATGTCTGGCCAAGCTGCCACAGCTGCCATAGCTGGAGGACCAGAAACAAAGGCAGTTTACTAGGGCCTTATCTTCATTTCAAGAAAGTGTTATCAAGAAAGTGTTATAACCACCATGATGACTATATAAAACCTTGATGCAAACTCATATTTACCTAAGGTCACTCTCTTGTGCCAAAAATTACTTTTAAGCATGCTCAAATTCTATAAAAGCTCATAACAGCATTCCAAAGTCTTTTACTACAAATTTTTCTGAATATGATCTTCCCAAAGAACTTTTTATAATAATTTTAACACATGCTTTCTTAGGGGAAAATTAACTACAGATAAAAGGCTTTACTATGCAAGCTGTCACAAGCAACTGCAATACAGCAACTTCACTATACATACAGTACATACCTGGTGAATACCTGAAGTCTTTGGGGTCTTTTACCCCACTGAATTAGCTCCATGGATTACCAACATAAATTGGATTAAGTTTAATTTAAAACAAACCAAAAGCATACACTGGCACAAAATTCTTCAGTCAGTTTAGATGCATTGACAATATTAAGTAAAAGTAAACTGTGTTGATTTCTAAACTACCTATGAACATTTCTACAAATAACATTTCTATAAAATTTCACTTAAATCAAATAATACATGGGAACTGAAGATTAAACACAAACAAGCAAGGACACAAAATATCCAAACAGAGCACAATAATACATGGGAGAAATAAGCAATTAGTTCATTAACATACTGTGGTTCCTCAAGTTGGGCCAACTCATACAGCATTGAAAAGACATCATGACCTTGGCTGGCCATGACCACGCCTGGCAGCTGCTTCTCTTGATCTAGGTTGTATTGACATCCATGACCATCTCCTACAGCTGCCAAAGATGGTCCGGCCCCTAATCTTGAGTGTCCACCTGATGCTCCTGACCCTCCTGCTCCATCAGAACCACTTCCCTCATAAATATCACAATAACTTGCAGTACCTGGCAGTTCATCCCAGTTATCACCAACCTGGAAATATATTTCAAAACATGAGCCTTTTCATGCAAAAAAAACTCAGTATAAAGCAACAGAAATTATATTTCACTTAATTCATATTTCATCTAACACATTGTTTCCATATTCCAAGTCATTTACAAACTAGAAATGTAAACCTCTGAAAGTAAAGGCAGTATGCATCCCTCTCCATTATCACTCACAATTATACCCACTACAGGAGGATACACCACCACACTCTTCTTCACTACATCCCCAAGCTTCCATCAATTTCATGAGCATTAAACTGAAACATACAGGTCTTTACCACACCCTTACCTTCACTTCACCTTCATCTTTACTACACCCTTATGGGTCAGGTTGAAGGCCATCTTCACTACCAACCTGACTTTAATAAACTCACCTTCACTACATTCTTATTTACACTACCCTCTTATATTCATTCTTTTATCATCAATTTTGTTTTTTACACAGATCATATTTGGGCTTAGGTCTCTGGGGCTTTCCTACATTGTCTTGTGGTAACCACTGATATATAATTCCCTTTTACTAACCGAGGTACCTGCTATGGATGATACTTTTGAATCATCTTGACATGTGACACACAAAAGCAATTCCTTTGATTGTTTACTGGTTATAGCTCTGATTACAACAGTCTCCCTACTAATTAGTTTTACATTCTTCTTTTTTAATCTCTCCAGATTTCTCTTCAAATGACCTATATAAATTTACCTTCTTGATATCCTGGTACTATTTTGTTAGCAATATAGTTTGACAAACTGCACTCCTGGAATTCTCTTTCTCTTGCTTCCATTTTTCACCTTAAATATTTTCTAATATGCCTACATGTATTTCTTTACCATTAACACATTTCTTGGTAAAATCCACAGCTAATGCTCTACTACAAAAAGTGAAAGGGCACACCTTAAGGTAGGAAAGATTTCGAAACAAATTATCTTTTCACCTAAATACACCATTTCAAAAATGTCAGCACCTCTTGAAACTGCTGAAATATATAGGAACATGCTATATTTCCTCTGTTTCATTTCTAGAACCAGAAACAATTGGAGTTCCACTGTTATGAGGTTCAGGTCCAATTTGAATGCCAAGGTCTTTAAGGTTCACTTTTGCATTGCTTCTAGGAGAGGGGATGGTAAGGCTACTTTCCATCACCATTTTTCTCCTCCCCTTTTCTTTAGAAAAAAAAAATCCTTCACATCATTTGCAATAACATAACCAGTAAAACAAACATTTCAGAGAACCATCCCACAGCCTACTCTGTACAAACACACAGGGGAAACCTTCCCTAGAAGTAAGTGACCACCACTTAGCAAAACTGCCCATTCAGACTGAAAGCATAAACATGAGCAAACAGTTTCAAGCTTATAATGGATATGGGTGAACCTGAAAGAATGCCAGGATTCGTATACCTTTGGTTGCCACTCCTGGATCCTCATGGCATCCTCAGCAATAATTCCATCATAAAAATGTTCTAATTCTCCTCAGGTAGTGTGGTAACCAGCACTACTTTACAGTTAACTTCAATGATGAAAAAGATCTGGATAATGATTTCTTTTCCTATTCCTCCAGATTTAAACTTTGATGAATGAGGGAATATTCTTGCCATTGATATCAAATTGGTTTTTAATTCATAGACTGTGCAGAATTGACAAATATTTGCCATCAATGCACAACCAAGAAATTTTAACCACTATGAAAAGGTAACTAAGCATTGGTAGAAAAGTTGGTAAGATAAAAATTGTGTTCTCAGAAAAAGCTCAAGCCAGGGATTTCTTCAATGGACTGAAAATTATCGGAAAGGAACACAGATGTATGTCATAAGTGCCTTTCCAAACTAAGTTAAGAGTAACTGCATACCTCCCAGTTGGTTCAGTTGAAATTGCCATTGCTCCTAACTGATACTCATAACCTGTCTCCAAAGAGATAAATCCTCACTGACTATGTTGATAATGCTGAAGTCAAGACAGAGGAGTATCAAGGA
>JAUUDW010653773.1:0-10552 GCA_032361385.1 Panulirus guttatus | reverse complement strand
TTTATTACTCTCTTTAGTATGTGTAAAACACTAAGTGTTTTGCTTCATGTAATATGTGTAAAACACAAGGTGTATGACTTCTTTTAAAATGTGTAGAACACTAAGTTTATTACTTCCTTTAGTAAATGTAAAGCATTAGATTCATTTCCTCCTTTAGTGTGTAAGTGAAGCTTAGCTTGTATATTGTGTAAAGACCCAAATGTATCATTGTATGTGTTGCTATTAACATGTATTTCTCCTCATGTTTTCTTAGACCTATCATCTTTATCTCTCATTCGGTGTCAAGAGTATAGGAGGTCCCTCTATGTACATAGACATCCTCTCCTTTAACTCCTTAAGGATAGGTGGGCACTGGAATGGGGCTTAGGGTATCTGAGATTAGCGAGGAAGTCTTCCTTTTGATAGCAACTGTTAAATTAGTATATTTGTGGACACGAATAAGAGCTTGTGACTCTTCCAGTACCTCGAGTGACTTCGTGATCCACGCCATCAGTAGGGAGTGAAGTCCCCGCTTATCTTATACTCCGGTGGAGCGATCAGGAAGGCGTTGGTGTCCTGCTTCCTCAATTGATTCCTTCGGTGCGTGAGCGTCAGGACGCACCGCTCCAGCTCCGATAGCTCGATTCCGGTGTCGCTATCCTCCGTGCTGCTGTCGCATATCGCCGTCTCTGAGTAGATGCGGGACGGGTGACTACGAGCGCTCGACGGCTGGGAAGTGTCAGAAACACTCACTTGCCTCAGCGGCTGGTGCTGCTGGTGCTGCGCCCTCCTCCTGCCGGAGCTGTGGAGGCGGTATTCCGTTGGGGCGATCAACACCGCCTTGCTCGCTGTCCTGCCGGCGTCAGACAACACAGGATTCAGTCGACGCGCGGGTCTCTCGCTGCTGCGTCGGCAAGGGTCCTTCTGTCGGTAGCAAAGGAGCTTTCGTGGGCTGACGACGCCCGCACCGTGTGACGTCCTTTGGGATCCCTCTGACGGAAGAAAATCAACGTTAATCTGATAATTCCTGATTAGATGATTGGATTTAAGGTCTTCAAGAACACGAACAAAGGGGGTTATTGAGACAGAAAAACATGTATCGATTGTCTAAGAACATATGAGTATATACAAGAGTAGCTTACATAAACTAGCCTCTTTTCTTAAAGAAAACCGCTTGCTTCCCATATATTAACTACTCTCTCTCTCTCTCTCTCTCTCTCTCTCTGTCCGAAGCACTGATATATCTCTTGTCCTTTATAGCACACCATGTATTCACCTTTGACCCATTATGACTAGCTTTGCATCTACGAACCCAAATATAAGGTGAATTTTGGAAAGTTTGTAAATTGGTGCCTCCCCAACTGATTCTATCTTTGATGGATCGTACCATCCTTATCCAAGACACGCTGAAGGTTATAGGCAAATCAGTTCCTTCTGCAGAACCTCACCAGTAGGAGAAGTACCCTCAGCTTGGTGTTCATCTTCGCTGAGCCCTGGTCCGCTGCCATCGTCATCCTGTATATCCAGAATCTGATCCAAATCGAAGTCCCGAAGTTGACTCATCTTCTCCATCTTGATCAACAACTTCAGATCGTCTGGTGGAGGAGAAACGTCGAGGTCAAGTATAGAGAGAGCAGAGCGACTCTTTCAGGATATATCTTAACATACGAGTCTCCTGTCATGGACAAAAGTCTTTAGGGGATACTAGGCTTTGAATGACGAATAAGAATGGGAATATAAGTCTAAAACAAAGAGGAGAAAAAAGAGGAATGTGAGAAACTCTGAACAGATGGATACCTTGTATTTGTTTGGAGTTTCCAAGATAGATATTCTGAGTGGCGGAATTATACAAGCCATCAAAAGAGGTAGGAAACTAATGATGAACTTTAAGAAAACTGGAAATGAGTTTAAGCAACACTAAATTTTACTAGGTTGCCTTTATCCCAGTGGAGATCTTGCAATTAACTCGCTCATCTTAGATTTCGGCAAGATTTCCCGGGAGGACGAACGTAACCTAGTTATATTTAGCGTTGCTAACACTCAACTTCTTGCGGTTTTCTTTTTAAAATTCATCACGACTTTCCCACCTCCTCTAATGACTCCATAATTCCACCACTCAGCATCATAATGTCTGTCTTGGAAACTCCAAACTGTGCAGAGTTTCCATCCTCTGAGAGTCTCCTACATTCTTCTTTTCTTCTCTTCATTTTTGTCTTATTTGCTCCTCCTGTACCTAACACAACGCCCAGTCTTCCTGTGGGGTGATCTCAAAGGAAGAGGTAATATATTACATCATTCACACAGCGTTATTTACTATCACCTTCGCAAAGACAGAAGTATCACTCAAAGAGAATGACGATACAAATACTGAATCAGTGACCATAAGAATATCAAAAATACGCAAAAACTTAAAACTTTAAATTTCTTATGTATTAAGTAGCAGTACTTTCATTGAGAAATAGATTGTTTTCCATCAACCTTAAGTCTGTACCACATACCACTGAATGTGCTATGATTCTTACGTGCAAAATGGAAGAGTATTGTCTTAAGACATAATATATAACCAAAGGATAAATCTTATGACGAAAATACAACTCTTACCCTTGTATGGCTTCTTGGTGCAAGGGACACTTCTGTCCTTCCTGTACTGTTTCGTAAGAATAGATTTATCGTTATCGCAAGAACCTCCATTGCTTTTGAAGGCTGTGGATCTTCGATGTCTGCTGCCAGATCGAGTCTGCTGGTTGGAATGAGTTTGGAGCGGTGCCGAAAAGGCTTGTTTTGAGGAGGCAAGAGGAGGCAGCGTGTAGTCATCGATCTCAATGAACTCCCCGTAGACCGAGTTCGATGTCTCGACTCTCATGGAATCATTGCAGCTGAAGTCCATACTCTCCTCACTGTCCCCGGACTCTAAACGGGTAACGCGTTTTTCTCTTGCAGACAATCCATTTGCTCTGACTTTTCCTGACGAACGTGTTTCTGAAGTACGTACATTTATCTCCTCCTTTGACAGTCTACGATTGATTTGGCTCTTGGTAATGGATGACGACAGGTTATGCTTATACCGCGACAGCATAACTAATGAGACGCCCAAGTTGCCATCGTAAACTTCCACCGACCTTCCTGGTAACGTCAGTTCCTCTTCCAGACTCTTGAGGGACTGTTCAGACAGCTGACGTTTCAGGATAGACTTGGTTTCCTGGGGCTTTATCAGTTCCTGGCAGCTCCTCCATCGTAAAGCTTTCAGATTCGGTTTCTTTCGTACAGAATACGAGATCGTAGATGCCGGGTAGGTCTTCAGCGGAAGGTCTATAGACACAGCTGTGGTCTCAATGGTCGAGTCTGTGTCAGAGAGTCTTCCTGGAGGGGAAGCTGCCAAACCACTCCCGTAGTCGCTACAGTAGCTCTCTGTATCATCTTGCTCCGAGTCCTGGAATTGGCAAAAGGGATTAGCAACTAAAAGTAACACGCTTGAACCTCATTATCTTACAAGCTTATTGGCTAATGTACGTGAAATCAGGGATTGATGTGGAGTGGTAAAATGTTAATAGGTTTACGAAGCTTGTCTGGTACGCTAAAAACCCCATGATGGAAAACACACTGAGGGAGGCCGAACTGTTAATGATCTGGCACCTGAGCTATCAAAACCACTGTGAAAGAAAAACAACAAATGATATCAAATAGGGAATACAGTATTTCTTAACTATTGTACCTTCCTTACACCCTTGTGACAGATTATCAGATTATTGTCCCTGTTCTAAGGCATCATATTTCGAACTATGATTAAATCCAACAATGATATACAGATACGGGTGCATTAGATCACTCTCAGGCGAAATGATTCAGTGTTTTAAGTGTACCAGATGCATGTCTCTAATAGATTCTGCTTCGAGGGTGGATAAGATGGGATTTAAGACGGAATGGTTTGTGGCTAGTCTCTCCACAGCCTGTGGCTGGCTTCTCCATAGCCTGTGGCTAGTCTCTCTCTCCACATCCCTCTGCCTCACCTGCATCATGGTGTTGAGGTAGTCCACTATTCCGGAAATGTTGCAGTGGCGAGATGCCACCAGTATTTCTCTATCGACGGGTGACTCTATCTTGGCGCTGTCTCCTTTACTAGCGCCCTCGCATTCATGGGTGCTGTTGCTCCCTCCTCCTCCTCCGCATCTGGGTTCCTCTAGAATTAAATGGAATTGCATCATCCACAAAACCCTAATCCACACCACTTGATGTAACCAAATCCACTTTATAACTTATGGGGCTTTGGAATAGGAAAGCTACCCTCAGGGACTCGAAGCCTAGTGCAAGCAGAAAAGTTCTGATTGCTGCTGGAAGTGACCTTTTGCTTTCTCTTGCAAGTAAATGATGCAGGTGAATCAAAATGTGAAACAACCCCTTGATATTTAGCGTATTCGCGGTCATATTCTCTTACCACCTCAATGAGATCAAGTGCATTCACTGCAAAGGTGGGGACAGGATGAGAGACAACAGCTGTCATTGCCTCACCTTCTGCTTGTCTCACCTTCTTCCCTGCACCTGTGCCACGTCTACCTTACCTTCATCTCTGCAGCTCTGCCACGTCTCCTCGATGACAATCTCGTCGTCCTGCTCTTTATCAGGGCTTCCTTCAGCATCGGTGGTTCCTCCTCCTTGGCCGCCAGAGCCACAACTCCCACAACCAGTGTTTGAGTATCGGCCATCAACTGAGTTCCTGCATGATTTGTTTTTAATTTTGCCATGACAAAACGTTGATTATGAAACACACTCATATACTTCAAGAGATGGGGGTCTCACAAGTGTAAAACTCCCTTCCCATACAGTACAAAGAGGTAATTATGAATACGTTATTACCACAACATTGCTTAGGGCACATTTCATATTTTGTAATGTAATATTACAATAGTCTTCTTTTTCAAAAAACATTCAGTTGATATTCTTTCTTATGTGACATCTAGTCTAACTTACCTATTTAATATCATTGAGGTTAAATGTCGCTTGTACTTGCCCAAAACTTGTAAAATATTTCTCTAAACATGAGAGCCACATCCCTACATAATGAACAATTTCCAAACGTGGACAGAATCAACCGCAAGAACCGTTTCTCACCTTCCTGAAGTCTTCCTGTTGGCTCCTGACGAGGAATTCGACGGGCTCCGCAGAGTGAGGTGCCAGGTGAAGTACTGAGGCATCTGATACGCCTCGTGCCCCGCAATGCAAGGGGAGTGACGGTTTTCTCGGTAAACCGGCAGTGTGCCGGAGAAGGAGTGTCGGTGAGAGGGAGGTGGCCTGGGTGACGACGCCTGACGCGTACTGCGGCAGGGGCTGGAGGAGTACTGGCCCTTACAGTGCTGCTGGAACTTGGATTTTCGAGGAGTGGACGGTGGTGATGAAGATGCAGCTGGACGGGTGAGCTGGTGAGAGCGCCGAGGTTGCTTAGCCGGGTCTCCTTCGTCAGTGAGCTTCGACAGGCTTTGGGAGCGGCCGACATGTGAGGTCATGTCACTCCCCAGAGAAGTATCGTTGGCCTTTCGTGCTGACCTGGAGGTGAAACGAGCAGTTAGATCACTGAATTAGCCCAATTGATCTCCAGTCTCCATAAACCATCAGGATTATGTCATATCGTCTGTCTTTTATATAGCTAGATACCTCGTGTGTGCCTCTCGACATAAACAGGCTATTGATAATTTGTTGAGCTTGGTCATTTCGTGGCTAATATGATCCATTTTACTATATAAAGGGTTAACTTTCTACTTAAACATACCACTAGTGTCTCAAGACCCTAATGTCTCTATACTGTGTTTCCAAACTTCCATTTATGTGTACGTGTAACCTCAAGAAACCAGTCTATACCCGCAGTGCCTATGTGTGCATTAAGCAAAAATATTCACTATCATTGCAAGGATAGACATAAACTCTTGGGGTGAGTATATGTACCTCAGAATGCATGTTGAGGATATGACTTCACTTGAGTCTTCCATCACGAGCATATATCTTGGGCTAGAGCTGTGTTATCAGCGTCTGGAACCCTACCACCTTAGAAGCTACCATAATGTAATCACAATAGGATTAAAAGTACCTGAAGAAAAGCACAGAATACAGGAAACTCACTTGATGATAACTAGATACGGTCGCTGGCTTTACTCCATCTACACCAGCGGTGGAGGGAGCGAAGCAAGCTACGGATAATCCTCAACACCCACCTGACGGGGATCCTGGAGGGACGGAGGGCTGGACAGCGTGGATTTGTGGGCGTGGGGGCGGGTGTGTTGTCGTCTTCTTGGGCGTGTTCGCTTCTCCCTTGTGGGCGCAGCCCAGGCAAGTATGTGATGTCGGGGGTCGTTCGCCTACTGCATGGTCTGAGGAAGACATGAGGGTCTTGCTGAAGCTTAAAAAGCCTGTTCGACATGATATTCTGATCTACAGTTGGTCATCTTTGGCTATATATTAAATGGTATTGTCTCTTAAACTTGTTTATTCCGTAAAGTATTTCCTTTTTTCTAATTACATAGACTCTAGTGTTGAGTTGGGTAAAGTGCTTACACAGTGTACTTTAGCAAAAGATATAAATCATCAAGAAACGACCATGATTCTGCACTGTATTTTATTCTAACATTTGCAAAGTAAAAGGAAAATAGTAATATAACGAAGACCAATGCCTTTTATGACTGTCAGTAATGAAGTGGTTCAATAAAGTGCCTGGGGAGGTGAAGCTAAGTACCTGGGGAGGTAAATATAAAGTACCTTGGGAGGAAAAACATAGCATATTGGGGTATGAAATAAAGTACCAATCTATTCGAAGAAACTTTCTTCCGATACTTTGACCTCTAAGGATGTTGAAAGTTTCTCATTAATCAGTATCTTATATACAGCAGACACATTGAGCGTTTATATCAAGCAAAGGTTAGACCTTCTGAAGTTGCCCAATGTGTATTCCTGTAAAACACAGAGAATAATGAATTTATGACGCCCTGATGACCTTCCAAAGCTCAAATGAAATATTCGGTGCCCAGCTGATAAAAATGACGTTAGATCTATAAAATATCCTATATTTGTACAGTATTTTTGGAAAAGAGAAAATGTAAAAGTTTACAAAAAGAATGAAGCAACGAAGACTGAAAAATTAATTACATTCTCTTTCAGTGTTTTCAACAGTTCATCATTCACAGAAATGCTACAGTACTTTATTCGTCTCCTTGTGTTTCTCTTGTACAGAATGGTTAATTCACCCTAACTGACAGGGTATATTTGAAACACATCTCTCTGGCGGAAATGAACGTTTGAATATGGTCTTAGTTTATAAGGTTGAGTAATATAAGCAACGTGAGGTCTTTGTGCGTAAGCTCAAGAAAGAGAAAGGCACAGATTTGTGATTTGAAATAGCACTGATTAGTCTTATATCAAGGCCAAATGCCTAACATGCTGTATCAAGGACTGGAGAAGTTTGGGAGAGTGTGAGAGGAGATAGAGAGAGACACAGAAAGACACAGATAGACACAGAATAGAACCAGAGTGCAAAGAGATATGCAGTACTCAACAAATGAATGTAGATGTTTACCAATCATTTACAAGTCGTCTTTAAAAATTCCCTCTGGTTCTAATCGGCACCTCGAACTAAGACTATCCTTTGGACAGTAAGGCAACTATTTCCCAGATAACTGACCATCCGAAAGGGCTAACCTTGTCACAGCTGTGGGCAGGTACGAAGGTTTACATGTGGGTGATGTGGGAGACACGATAAGCAGAGGTGTGATGTGTGTATCGGCCTGGCTGGCAGAGTAGGAGGACTCATGGGCGCTTGAGGACACACTCTGGCCTTTGTCGTCTCGCATACCCATCTGTGGGAGGGCGGTGGAGGAAGTGAGTACGACGCGAATTGAAGAGACACATAAGACAGATATTGATGACCACATAAGATAGATATTGATGGCCTGTTGTTTGGAAGTGCACTTACTCTAGTCCAACAGGTTCTCTCTAACAGAAATCCCATCACTTGTTTCATTATAAGAGAATGTAAATGATTTATACCAAGTTACTTCCATTTTGATTGATGAAGATTCACATGAAGAGAACTGTGACTAAAGCAGATGATCTAAGACGCTGATCTTTCGGAATACAGTTGACAGAAGTTGCAATTGCACAGTTCGTTGCTTTCATCAGCAAAAACTTTACTCAGACCTTTGCATGTACTCTATGACTTCGCATGTATTACAGAATTTTGGATACACTGGAGAATGTTAAAGAACAAAATGAAGGGACTGGACATCCAGCATAACACTGTTACCTAGCAACAGTGAAACATGTCCCTCGCTGTCAATAACTCAGCCCAGTAATCAACTATGACGTAGGCCGGAGGATGCACAACAGATAGAGCAGGCAGTGCAGGGGAGGCGTAGCAATGGCAGGACTAAAGCAGGAAGCTGTAGATGAAAGGAAAAACGAGAAAAGAAAAGTGTGTGTCAGAGACAGGATGCTGGGTGTAAATGAGACAGAGTCTTGAAAAGGAAGGTATGACAAGAGGAGGTAACTGAATTATCTTATAGTTTTCCTTTCTCATCATCCTCTTGCTTGAGAACGATCACAGTCAGTCGTCTCAATTTGATACATGAAAAGCCTACAGTCAATGTACCTCACTGTTATACCCTGCCTGACGCAACCAACAAGAATTTGTCTCTTTTTTCATAAAGTCTGGGTCCGCTGAAACAGCTTTACTGTCTCCTCTGACTGCATCCACTTGCAACAGGTATCATAGATCTCCCCGTTATCTTATGGTACAGCATCTTTATATTTTCTACGATAGGAGAGACGGGCACTGGCAAATGAATGCCGCAATCAAGATCATCTCATTAACTCTATGAGTATATATACATACCCCTAGCCTAAGCCAGGCATCTAATCTATCGACCAGCCCCTAGGGTATGGATGAACAGTTTAGTTTGGCTGTGGACCGACTGCTACAGCCAGTCATCGAACCTATGCGCTCGATCCCGGGCGTCCCGGAAATGCGTCAGGGTCAGCAACGCTAACCAGCAGCAAAATGGAGGTTCACTGTAACCATTACTTTCTATTTAGTAAAACTACTCTTTATTCTTCTCCCTCCTCTCGCCTACTTCAACCTCCTCTTCTTCCTCTTCTCGCTACTTCTGTTATTCCTCTCGTTGATGGCGCCCCCTGTTGCCACTTGGGCCGTTTCTCCAGCTACTGTCAATGATGCCACGTTATTATATAGACTATCGGAGGACCGGTTATTGATCGCAAGTTTACGAGTTATAAGTCCTCGTCGCACGTCGATGAGGAGCCTCGCCTCTGTCAGTGGTCCAGGCTACGTTATACTAGCTTTCAGGATCTAGTTAGTAGTATTGCTTGCAGATCTTTGGAGACAGTTACATACCATTTCCCTTCATGGGCGCATCGTGGTATCAAAAGCAACGTGTTCGCGCGCGCGTGCCTCGCGTGCGTGAGTCTCACACTAAGACAAGAGGGTCTCTGATAATGTCTACGCTGGCGTGTCCAAGGCTATGTCGTTGCAAGATTCCGGAACCTGGCGTGAATCACGGTTCAGTTTGGTTGTGTCCACCAGCGACCACAGCTGCGTTCCTTTTTTATGATCGTCTGTTTACATTATGCATCATACACTCACATCTCATATCAAAACAGAATGAATAAACCCGTCTATTGCACTGTATCACATCTGCAGAATGTATGTCATAAAAATCATGAGCATGTGAGTGTATTATAGACGAATATAGTCTTCTTATGTCATCTTATGGATGACGAAATTAGAAAATTTTCAGCTTCTTCTGACTGATATATTGAAGGAAAGCAACCTATAGTTGGAAATTATTTTTGACACGGAATGTTTCCTCTCTGTTTCCAATGCGTGTTTGTATGTTTATCTATCTATATTCAAATGTCTTTGTGCTTTCGGAGGCTGTATTAAGGGTTGATTGGATCATGAGATAGGCGAGCGAGACAAGGGGGCTGGAAGCCAGGCCGGTATATAAATAGAAGTTTCATTATCGTTCCTCGGTCATGCCAAGATAAGTCCCGTAAACACCACTAGAGATGATTATGGTTCTGTTCAATTAGCCGCCACATCACGCTCTGCACATCTATGGTGATTGCCAAGAGGTTTGGCCAAAGGCCCGAGAGCTATGGGTCTACCTTGTACCTCTGAGTATAACAGACAATATGGGTGACAATCATACGATGGGAGTTACTAATGCATACTAAAGCTTTCTATAGATTCGTGAGTCTATAAAAGTACCGACAGATTTTTTTTTGGGGGGGTTGCTGCCCATGTATATTAGATTATGACGTCCACGTAACCCCTGAGAGTGGAAGGGAGGGAAGTCACGCAAGGATGAGATTCTTGGAAAGTCAGGCACCACTCTCGCTTCAGCAGGACATGCAGGTCCTGGGCTAGGGCACCCAGCAATGTAGGAAACGGGTTACCACTTCACAAGAATGGCTGGTTCTTCTTGAGTACCTTTCTGCATGTGTATGTGATACGAATGAAGTGGAGAAATGGATGACACAGTAATGGTAAGAGAACTGAAAATTCAAGAACAGATAA
>JAUUDW010653762.1:0-10552 GCA_032361385.1 Panulirus guttatus | reverse complement strand
AGACGAGCAAGCACAGGTGCAAGTTCAGAGGCACACTCTTTCAGTACACGGGGATGGATGCCATCAGGACCATAAGCATTGCTTGTGTCCAGAGAAAGAAGTGCTTTTCGGATAGTCTGAAGAGAGATTACAGGAAGAGTCGTAAGATTAGGAAGAGGAGCATCAGGGGGGTGAGGGAATGTTGGAGTCATCCAAGGTGGAGTTAGAGGAGAAACGGGAACCAAAGAGAGTTGCCTTGTCATCCGGAGAGACAGCTATAGTTCCGTCAGGACAGAACAGTGAGGGAAAGGTAGAACGACAAAAGTTGTTAGAGATGCCCTTAGCTAAAAACCAGGAAGACCTATCCATGGATGACAAGGAAAGGTTGTCACACTTCCTTTGAATAAAGGAATGCTTCACCTCATGGATAAAGCACTTGCAGCAATTACAGGCAGTGATAAAAGCTGAATAGGAGCTAGAGGAAGGAAAATTTTTCCAAGCCCAATATGCCTGATCCCTTGCCTGAATGGCTTCAGAACACGAACAGTTGAACCATGGACTGGATGAAGAAGGAGTCTTGGAGGAAGAGGGGATAAATGCTTCCATTCCCTCAAGAATAACCTCCGTCATGCATTTAGCAGAGACAGAAGCATCACCACATAAAAGTCATAAAAGAACTTATTTAAGTTTAATAAGAACAAGTTATTGGTTATGCTATTAATGAACAGTATAAGTTATTGTGTAATGTGCTGCCATCTCTTTTCAAGGGCCAGACAGAGATACACCTGTTCATACCTTCTTAAGAAAATACTTATGGATTGCATGCTTTTTCAAATATGTCTCTGAATTTTCAAAATTTTTACGACATTCAAGAAATTCAGATAGATTCTTTGTATAACTTGTACTGAGGGTCCCCAACTTACTAACAGATTCTGTTCCTGGACCCAAGTTGTAAGATGAGTTGTTTGTTAGTTGGAAAATATTAAGAATTGATAATTCGCATAATATTGAGTAAATACCTATACCTAATGGTAATAATGTAATAAATATTGTATTCTGCAGTGATTACAGTTAAGAAAACGTCATATTAAGCAATATTGAACAAGAAAAATACTTAAGTAGTTCCATAGTTTGTAAGTATGAGTAACTAACTGCATGTCATTACAGAAATTAGTGTTTTTTTTTGGGCGCATTCATAAATGTAGGTACAGTAATCCCTCGATTTAACAGGCTAATAGGGGGGAGAGGGTGACAGTTAATGCCGAAAGTACAGTAAATCGAATGTAACCATTTTTGATACAATATACAGTTCACATGCTTTCTTTTAACTCCTATATCACTTAATGCCATTTTGAATTGTAAGGATTGCAAAATTATTTAGTAAATAAGGCCACAATTCTCTGCGTACAACCTGATCCCATGATGGCTTTAGGCAGAATGAGACCAAAACAAAGCAAGCATATGAATATTTTCTGACAGTCTGGTTATGTGGTGGGGTGATTGAAACACAGATAAGGTGGGAAACACTATACTGATTCTACCTTTTTGACAGAGTTTTCTTCACAGAATGAGTACAGAAGAACAGGCCCCCCCCCCTGGGTACCTGGTGTGACCTCCCAAATGGTTGCACCCAGCCTTTGCCTTTGCTGCTTTTGCCCTGTTCCCCTTGACTGCCCCTACCGTGAATGACCTCGACGTCTCCGTCAAGCTTGATCTTGCCACCTCTGCCGCGGTGATCTACCTTACGGCCACTCTAGCAAGGCACACAAAGCCCTACCAGTGATTTGTGTTTTCTTTTGTTGCTATGTAAGCTACATCAATCGTTTTTCTTACTTTTCTCGAACAGCCCTTGCTTAGTATGTTCATCCCACTTCAGTTTGGCAGGTGTTCTTTTTCCTCTGCATGCACCACCAGTGAGGTACAGGGGTGCACAGAACCTCGAACTCACTGGTGGTGCATACTGAGGAAAAGGGGCACCTGCCAAACTGGAGTGGAATGAAAATACTGAGCAAGGGCAGTTCAAGAAAAGTAAGAAAAACGATTGAGGCGGCTTGCATAGTGACAAAAGAAAACACGAATCACCTAGAGGGCTTTGTGTGCCTTGCTAGAGCAGCCACGAGACAAATCACCATGCAAGAGGCAGCAAGATCAAGCTTGACGGGGATGACAAGGTCAATTAAGGCAGGGGCGGCCAGGGGGAATATGGCAGAGACTGCAAGGTCAAACACCAGGCGCAACCATTTGGGAAGTCACACCAAGTACCCAAGGGGGTGAAGGCTGATGATGACACGTATATAAGCTGGAATCCTGTTCTTCTATACTCATTCTGTGATCAAGACTCTGTCGAAACGCTAGAATCAGTATAGTGTTTCCCAATCAATGTGAGTTTCTCTCACCACACCACATCATCAAAGCAAGTATACCCCAAGCTACCAAAAACAAGTGCACTATGAAATGTGCATGGTGCGGCATTTGAGATATTTTAAAATTTATTTTCATTTATTTTTGCGATTATTATCAATTACTGTGTTATTATTTGCCTGGTCTGTTAAATCTGAAATTCACCATATCGGGGTCCATTAAATCGTGGGATTACTGTATACAGTTCACACACTTTCATTTAACTCCCATATCACTTGATGCCATTTTGAATGTAAGGAGTGCAAAATTATGAAATAAATAAAGTCACCCACTTCTGCACAAACCTATCAATAGCTAATGCCTCACAACCATTTAATATTGCTGGAACTACTGTTCCTTGAAACATACTTATTTTTGCACTCCCAAATAACGTTCACTCTTTCCACATTATTCACTGTTCCTAGAACCTTCACCCCTTCCCCCACCCTATGACTCACTTCCACTTCCATGGTTCCAAATGCTGCCAAGTCCACTCCCAGATATCTAAAACACTTCACTTCTTTCAATTTTTCTCCATTCAAACTTACATCCTAATTTGCATCAAACTGTTCTATTTACACCTAAAATTATGTCCCATCGTAGGTAGTGGTTGGTAGGCAGCCAGCAACCAGGGAGGTATATTACCAGTACTGCCTGCCTGGGTATCGTGAACGTTAGTGATAGCTGCGTAGTGAGTCAGCACTTCAATGGTTGTTAGTTGCACTCCTCTGACCCAGGTAGCTGTCTTTTGTTTCTGCCTCACCCACACATAGATTACTGGCATTCTGTCCTCAAACATACAGTCTCACTTTGTCACACAACACTTAACAACACTTAAGTCACACAACTCATGACCTAGCACTGCCTTCTGGCAAAATGGTAGGAGCAGTAGAAAGAAGTAGTAGGTAGGAACATTAGACAGCAGCATTAAGTAGAACATCACCTAGAAGTAGTAGGTAGGAACATTACATGGGATCATTACACAAAAGTAATGGGTAGGAACATTAGGTAGGAGCTTTTCAAAACACTGCGCTGGAGGGCGAGGAACCTTTCAAAACACTGCACTAGAGTTGCCTTCTGCCAGCAGCCTGTTATGGGTGAAGCTCTGAAGTCTAAATAGAGGCACTGGAGTTCACCAGTTATGGACACTCTTTTGCCATGGCCACCTCCTTAAGGGAGTTCCTAGAGGGAACAGGCATCAGAGATACAAACAGATAGAAAGACAGAAATAAAAAAGGGCATTCACAGTTATATGTATGTGAGTAGGAAAGATGGACGGCTGGCATTATTGGATTACAATTAATTGATAGGAGTGTAAAAGAGTCTTTTGGATGTAAATGTGCTGAGAGAAGCAGGTGGTGGGATGTCACTATTCTGTGGAGGTAAGGGTGAAAATTTGTAAAGGTTTTTGGAAAAAATGAAACAATATGGGTGAGAAGAGAGTAGTGAAAGTACATGAGCTTGGAAAAGAGACTTGCATGAAGAAATACCAGGAGTTATTGAGTACAGAATGGCAAAGGTGAGAGTAAATGGAGAAAGGGGAGTGGGTGAGGAATGGGAAGGATTTGGGGAAGCAATGTGGTAAGCAAAAGGTGGATGGTGAGCAAATTGGAAAGGGTAATAAGTGATGAGATGAAGAAGTAAAGTTGCTAGTGAAAGAGTAAATGAAGGTATTTGGGCATTACATATAGGAAAGGAATGCAAATGATTGGGGGATGTATAAGAGAAAGAAAGCAACTGGAGGTTAAGAAGAAGGTGCATGGGTTGATAAAATGGGCAAATGAGAGTTGAGGTGGGCAAGTATCAATAAACTTTAAGGAGAATAAGATGATGTTTTGGAAGGAGATTACTAATGTGCAAAATAACAAGAAAACAAATGGGAACAATGGTGAAAGGAGCAAAAGAGGAAGTGGTAACAGGTAGTGATGAAGTGAGGAGATGGAGTATTTTGAAGGACTGTAGAACGTGCTTGATGATTAGGTGGCATATGTAGGGTGTGTGGGTTGGGGTAGTATGTAAAGGAGAGTCATGGAGAGTGGTTTGGTGAGGGGGAATGAGGTAGCGAAAGCCTTGCATAAGCTAAAATGTGGCAAGGCGACTGTAGTGGGTGGTAATGCAGTTGCATTAAGAAAGGGGGTGACTGTGTTAAAGATTGGTTGGTAAGGATTTTCAGTGTGTGTATGGATCATGGTGAACTGCCTGAGACTTGATAGAATGCATATATAAAGGCATGGGGAATAAAGGTGAGTGTTCAAACTACAGAGGTTTAAGTTTATTGAATGTATCTTGAAAGTTGTATGGGAGGGCAGTGATTGAGTAGGTGAAGGCATGTATAAAACATTAAATTTGGGAGGACTATTGTAGTTTTAGAAGTGAAAGAGGATGTGTGAATCAGATGTTTGCCTCAAAGAATTTGTGTGAGAAATACTTAGAGAAACAGATGGATTTGTATGTGGCATCTATGGATTTGGAGAAAGCATGTGATGAAAGGGTTAATAGACGCCTTGTGAAAGGTCTTAAGAATATACGATGTGGGATGAAAGCTGCTAGAAGCAGTGAGTTTTTATCAAGGGTGTTGGAAAGAGGGGCAAGTATAAAGTCTGTAGGGTATTAGCAGGCCTAAGAAGTGAGTCAGTTGTCATATACTCATGATACAGTACTGGTGGCAGATTTGAGTGTGAAACTGCAAAAGTTGGTGGCTCTGAAACTCAGCAAACAATGACTCACTCACTTCCCAAGCCTCTCATCCCCTAAAGACTGCATACTCACTCCTCTCTCCATTCCTCTCGCATTGCCCTCCCTCACCATCCCATCCATACACAAATTAAACAACCATGGTGGTATCACACACCCCTGTCATTGACCAACCTTCACTTTGAATGATTCACTCTCTTCTCTTCCTACTTGTACACATGCCTTACACCTTTGATAAAAACTCACTGCTTCTTGGAGCTTTCCTACCAAGCCATATATTCTGAAAACCTTCAATAAGGCATCTCTATCAACCCAGCCTCATGCTTTCTCCACATTCATTAATGCCACATACAAATGCATGTTTCTCTTAAGCATTTCTCATACATTCTTCAGAGCAAACAAATGATCCACACATCCTTTGCCACTTGTGAAACTAAACTGTTTCTCCTAAATCTGTTTCTTGGAGCATGTCTTCACTCTCTCAGTCACTATCTTCCCATACAACTTAGCAGACACACTCAACAAACTTATACCTCTGTGGTTTGAACACTCACCTATATCACACTTGCCTTTATTCAGTTGCACTATGCTAGCTATCTGCCAATCCTCAGGCACCTCACCATGATTAATACATACACTGAAAATCCCAACTAGCAACTGAACAACACAGTCACCCCCTTTCTTAATAAACATAACTGCAAGACCATCCATTCCACTCCTCTTGCCACATTTCATCATATGTAAGGCTTTCACCTCCTCGTCTCTCATCACCAAACCACTCTCCATGACTCTCTCGCTCTGCATAACATCCTGACCAAAACACCCTACATTTGCCACCCTATCATCAACACACATTCAACAGTCCCCTAAAACATTCAATCCATTTCCACCTTACTTCATCACTACCTGTTACTACTTCCCCTTTTGCCCCCTTCACTTATGTTCCTATTTGTTCTCTTGTTTTTCACAAATTACTAAACTCCTTCCAAAACATCTTATCCTCCCTAATGTTTGCTAATACTCACTTAACCCAAATCTCATTTACCCTCCTTTCCAACTACGGCATCTCTCTCTTGACCTGCTCCCACTTTTTCTTATACATCCCTCAATCATCTGCACTCCTTCCTTGTCAGTACTACCCAAATGCCTCCCTTTTCTCTTCTGCAAGCAACTTTACTTCTTCACCCTACCACTCACTACCTTTTCAATATGCCCACCTTCCACCTTTCACACACCACATGCATCTCTAGCACATGCCAGCACTGCTTCCCTAATACCTCCCATTCCTCACCCCCTCCCCCCCCCTTGTTTTTTTTTTTTGAGATATGCCAGGTCATAGCTATTTGGAAAAACATGAGAAGGTAGAGAGTTCCAAAACTTCAACATGCAGGGGAGAAACAGTGGTCAAAACAGCCAAACCTTGAGTTGCTGATTGCCACAATAATCATGTGAAGCAGGAGCATGCTGAGTACTGCATGGTCTAGCTAGTGGTGTGGGCACACAAGCAGCCAGCTCTCAGGAGCAAAAACCAAAGAAATATCTATAGAAGAGGGAAAGTGAACCATGGGGGACAAGTTTGGAAGTTAGCATGGGACAGTCTGTAAGTTGGGCTGCTTTCGACTCAACTCTGTCAAGTAAGGATGCAGAGCTAGAACCACCTCAAATGTGAGAGCAGTACTCCATACAAGGACGAATCAACCCCTTGTATAAACGGAGCAACTGTTCAGAAGAGTAATCAGTGCATCTAAGACCTCGTATTCCCAAAAACTGATTATGGAGAGAATGGAATTAATGCTAAGCACATGGATCGAACACCAAACTCATGAAAATAATCCCATCAGTGTGCTTGTGATATAAGCAATGGCCCTAAGAATACATGATGATTTGGCAGTGGAAGAAAGAACAGCAAAGACATTTCAAGCAAGTCTGGGTTGATTTGAGAATTCTAGCAAATGCTACAATTGCCACATCATGATTTTCTTTTTTTTCTTTTATATTGGAGACCAGTCAAGGACAAAAGTTCACATGAAGGCCCAGCCTTAACTGAAATACAGAGAGATTAATGAAAGGTAAAAAGAACAGACATGGAAAAGTATTCATGAATTGTGGAGGAAGGGGAAAACATTCTTTTAAATGTGCCACGTCATAGTTACTGGGAATGACATGAGAGAGTAAAGAATTCCAAGACTTTGAGATGTAAGAAAAGAAACAGTTATCAGAACAGCTCACCCTTGAGTTGCAAATGGCCTCACAGTAATCGTGTGATGCATCAGCTTGCCAAGTATTGTGTGGTCTAACTAATGGTGAAGGCACAGAAGCAGCCAGCTCTTGGAAGCAAAACCAAAGTAACACCCATAGAAGAGGAAAAGTGAACCAACATTGTGAAGCAAGGCAAGCACGTCAAGTTCTGAAGTTAGCCTGGGAGCGTTTATAAGCTGGACTGTGAAGCAAGGCAAGCACGTCAAGTTCTGAAGTTAGCCTGGGAGCGTTTATAAGCTGGACTGCTTTCAACCCTGCTGATGTCACTGCTACCAAAAAATTTTCCAGGAACCCTCAAGAGCATTCTCTAGGGGAAGCAGTTATTCTCCTAAACAGATTTTTAATATGGATGAAACTAGATTATTCTGGAAGAGAATGCCTTTGAGAACATATGTTTCTTGTGAGGAAAAGACTGCACCTGGATTCAAGGTTTGTTATTTTCAATTTCTATTAACAGAATTCTTTGTCTCATATTATATCATAGTATTTTATATTTCCTGGTACATGTATCCTGTACTTTTTCACTTTTATAATATTCAGTACTGTGTTACAAATAATGAAATCCCCCTAATCCCTATTAGTTACATTATGAGAGCTACATGACCATTTTCACAAAAACAGCTATAATGTAAATCAAGAGGTTCCAGTACCTATTATTAATTGTGATGAGTAAGGTAGAAAACTATCAACATCATCCCTGGAGATAGGAGATAAACAATACATCCCACGTATCCCACCGCATGTCGTAGAAGGCAACTAAAGGGGGCGGAAGCAGGGGGATGGAAACCCTCCCCTTCTTGTATTTCAATTTCTTGAAAAGGAAACAGAAGAAGGAGTCAGGCAGGGAGTGCTCATCCTTCTCGAAGGCTCTGATTAAACCGGGGTTAACGTGCTGGCAATGGACTGAATGAGGGCATGTGAAACGTCTGGGGTAAACCATGGAAAGGTCTGTGGGGCCTGGATGTGGATAGGGAGCTATGCTTTCGGTGCATTACACATGACAGCTAGAGACTGAGTGTGAGCGAATGTGGCCTTTTTCATTTGTTTCCTGGCACTACCTTGCCGATGCTGGGGATGGCGATGCTGTTTCCTGTGGGGCGGGGTGGCACCAGCAATGGATGGAGGCAATCAAGTATGAATATGTGCATGTGTATATGTATGTATATATGTATGCATATATATGTATATGTATGTATACATGAGTGTATGGGTCTTTCTTCGTCTGTTTCCTGGCGCTATCTCACTGATGCAGGAAACAGTGATCAAATATAATAAATAAATATTTTCCTTGGAAAGTTTATTGACTCTCCTTGGGTGGTGGTCACTCATTTCTCAGCGTATCATAAATATCATTTTTGCGAGAATACAAGCATATTTTCTCACCAATAATAGTGATCACATGAGAAATACAAATACTCTGCAAAAGCATCACCATGCAAAGAACCGGCTATGCTTCCTTAACAATGAACTACAAAACCAACAGCAACTAACTCTGGTGGACAATAAGAAAAATCCAGTCTCCCACACCAGCCAAGCCCCTCCACGTGAATCACTTCTAACCCAAACCAACATAATCTTCTCTCCCAGAGAATGCATATACATATAAATATTCATTAAACGCTACTTTACAACACATAGGTATTCATTAGATACTACTCAAAATTCATAAAAACCAACCAAGCCCTACAGAAGACAGCTATGAAAAACCTTCACAAAATCTGTAACCAACCACCAGCTTGCAAATAAAAGGTTACTCCTTCCCCATACTTCAACAACCCACAACTGCTGATTCTACTTCCCCTCACAAACATGACACTTACAAAAAATACACACTGAAATTATAAAGAATAAGAATATCCATTCACGATTCAAGAACAGAAAGAAGAAATTCCAAGTAACTTTTTCGTACACTCAAATTTAAGATTATGAAAGCTTTCCTATCTACAATATTTGGAGAAAGACTAATGTGTCTGTTGAGTGCACATAAAAAAAAGTGGTAAAGTGAACAAAAGATATGTATCGTTCAATTTGTACAGTTAAACATCAATTATTAGTGACCTACCTGAGCCTTCAATAAGTTTATTACTTGGAAATTTAAGTGAGTCAAAGATGATTTTAAAAGGCGTTAGAAACGACAAATGTTTTCAAATAACATCTTGTAGGGCAGTAAATCAAATAAGAGAAGGTTACATGCCAGTTTTTGGGAAATAAGGTCAAGTTTATCAAAGAACTGGCTCATTACAACCATAATTTCATGAAATTCCACTTGTACCCTCAACTGCTAAGTTACTCACCTTTAACTCTAAATCACCCATCAAAATATCTGGTCTCTTGCATCTAAACTGCTGACACACTCACTCAGCTGCTCCCAAGACACTTGCCTCTCATTTTCCTTCTTCTCATGGCCAGGTGCATAAGTACTAATAATCACCCATCTCTTACAATCCATTCTTATTTTTACCAACATTATTCTGATGCTCATTTCCTGAAACTCTTTCACATATTGCAACAACTCCTGCTTCAGCAGTAGTGTACCCCAGCTACCCCTTCCTTAGCTCTTGACCTCTTACCAACCCGACTCCTAAGACATTACCGAATCTTTCTTCTCCTTAACCCTTTAGCTTTGTTTCACTCAAGAGCAAGAACATCCAGCTTACTTTCTTCAAATATACTATCTCTCTCTCCTTTCTTCTCATCTTGGTTACATCCACACAGTTAGATATCCCAGCCTGAGCACTCCCAGCTTGGCTCCTTCTGTTCCATCTTTTGGAATATAATGAAAAGAATAAGGAATACAATGAGACTGGTACCAAATGATTATTTACAATATGTTTAATAAAGAGTCTGGGATTTTAAGTGTAGCCACTCTAGCTCCATCAACTGTAAGGTTTCATACAGTGGGCAGGGATTTGAAGTCAGGGAAATTGTGGGGTAAAACACACTAAATCAACAGCTGACACTTTAGTCTTTACTATGAGATCACAATATCTGATTGTCACATTTAAAAAAATTATTGCATAATTATGTAACCATATTTTACCTATCTCTCATGACCTTACTGCTTACGAGTTCATTAATACCAAAAGATAGCTTTAAAGGACAGTCTCAATTCTTATAATTGCAAAAGAGACAACATAAGAAAAAAAAACAATAATAATCCTATGATAGTGGTGTCCCTTTTCTAAATTTTTACCTTAAATAAGTCATTAGAGGTAAGGGT
>JAUUDW010653750.1:1649-17971 GCA_032361385.1 Panulirus guttatus | reverse complement strand
CCATCAACTGACTAAATAGGTTCATTTTGTCCGTTGCTACCGTTTTTTTTTTTCTTGTTTTTCTTCTTTTACTGCATCCACAGTGAGTGTAAGCATTTCATTATGTCTGAAAATGATGTTTAGGTTACTCAAGGTACAATAGAGTTAAATTAGAGGTTCTAAGAAGTTCTAATTAGATACTGGTCAGAAACTCATGGTTACAGCAAAGGCTGTATGTCTTGTTTACTGTTACCTTTATATTCAGGGCATTAAACAAACTACCTTTTATAATAAAATCTGAAGATATTTCATATCATTCAGTGTATCTATGCAAACAAAGCAAGTGGCAAACATTAAGAAGCTTTTTCAAAAGGCCACAGACAACTTCACTTGAAATAATTACTGGATCATAAGACAAAGAGAAGCCTAACTAGCCCTTCCAGTATTCCCTAACCCCATTCAACCACCACTAAAAGTTCTTATTAGCGCGTTTTATCAATGTCTAGTAAACACCATCTGCATTACCCGTGATATGGCAACATTTGCTGAATCAGATAATGCAGCGGGTGACATAGATAACCCAAGCGCCCTTCCCTCTCCCTCTCAATCACCTGCGGTCCACTTGCTCCTACTCAAGCAGCACTTAAGCCCTCACTAAACACGTTTCGGTACGGAATGTTTTTTCAGCGTTTTCATGAAACTATCAAAAAATTACGTAACGGGAGTGCAGGACTAGTGTATTGGCGGCAAGTTGGTTCCAGTACAGTATATAATAATCCATCAGTAAGGGTTAGATTGGGAAAATGTTCGGTCAGAAGCGTAAAACCCTCATATAAAATGAGTTTCGATGGTTCGAGTTTTGATGGATTCAAGTTGTGACTGTCCAGGAACGTAATCCTACCGTAACTTGAGGCACCGGTGTAATAACTCTGTTTACGGACAATTCCTTCACCAAAACAGGCTTGACTTTATTGTCACGTGTTAAACTTGGTGCAGAGGTTCGTTTTTGTACCTATTCTCTTTAAATATCCCAAAAAATTAAGTACTATCATGCAGAATTATTAGACTGAATGAAAAAAAATAACTTTTATTCCATTTTCTCTTAAAGCCGGCCAATAGTCTCTGTAATGTATCCTAGTCCCAACTTAATGACATACCACTTCAAACCTTTTTCACACACACACACACACACATGGGATGGGGCCCTAAGAAACTAGAACTCCCTACCCGTAATTACAAATAGATAATTACATGCTGCCTACTTTGGCCACTTAAACACATTGCCCTACATATCCTGACACGTTTCCTATTCCCACCCGCGTGATACATGGCCCCCGCCTACCCTGACACGTCTCCCTTCACTCACCATGTCAACAGTCCCTAGCCACTCTTAATCCTATCAGCAAGGTATACAGTCATCCTGGTTCGTCCGACAACGTTACAAACTAGAACACGTCTCCTCCGCCTGTAGTAAAACGTGCTTTCCCTGTAACCAGGACACACACAAGTGGCCTGCCAACCCCGGGCTGGGCCTCCCAGGCACCAAATTCCTTTATCACCGGAGACAGCAGTAGGTGGGAGAGGGAATCAATGAGAGGAAAGGTCATCCATCAGCAGCAGCAAGACTCTCCCTACTGACTGGCTGGCTGGCTGGAGCAAGGCTCTCACAGTCAACACCTAGCCCACTGCTGACTCCTGCTTTCCTCCCTCACCCATTCCGCCACCTGCTGACAGAGCAACTACCTTTCGGCTGACAGCTGCTGCCGCCTAACACCTGTCAGATAGTATCTATGCGATAACGCACCCGATATGACTCATGCTTGCCTCACTGCATGAGGGAAGACAGTAAAAGCCCCTCATACAACAAAACACTTGGGATGATAAAGTTTGGTCTTATCGTCCGATATGAGAATTACCTGGACGGCCACCTTCGTAGCCTCTACGTATGTTATGAGGCCGGAGTGTGAGGCACAGATTGCACAGATCATGTGGTTGGCAAGTTACCCTGACCTGGTGCCTTCATCCGTCACCAGTATACTGTTTACAATACGTAGCATCAAGATGTACCCTCTCAACTCAAGCTACGAGAGACAAACGCAGCAACTCAGCATGCAACACGTTCTCTCTGTCTTATTGGGAACAAGAACATTCCACCTCATTTCCGGCCTCATTATCTTAACAAGAGTTGTCATCACTTAGGGTCTCCAGCCCCAGGGTAATGCTTGTTATATACTTGAACTAATGAACCCTCCGTCATCACACCTGCACCACTGACACACCTACATCACCAACACCACACCTGCAACACTGACACGCCTACACCATTACCCCCACACTGGGAAGCCTACACCACAATCACATCTGCAAATCTGACACACTCACAACCCCACGTTTGCATATCTAGCACATCGACACCACCAACACACCTGCAACACTGGCAAGCCTATACCACCACCAAATCTGCAAGACTGGCTCGATTATACTATCACAAAACCTGTGACACTGACACGTATACACCACCGCCACATCTGCAACACTGGCAGGTCTATACCACAGCCAAGCCTACAACACTGTCACGCCTGCATTAACAACACACCTGCAACAGAAGCACATGTACATTACCATAACACCTGCAACACAGGCACAGCTTACCATCATCACACCTGCAACACTGGCTCGCCTACACTACCACAACATCTGCAACACCGGCACATGTACACCAACAGTACACATGCAACACTGCAACACTTAAACTACCACCACTAAGCCTATACGACGACCACCACCACACTTGCAACACTGGCATACCTACACCACCACCATCATACCTACAACACTGGCACTCCCCCACCACCACCACCACCACCACACCTGCAACCTAAGCCTGTCATACCAACACCCAATACACCCACATCACCATATCTGCACCACCACACCAACGCCCAGTACACCTACATCAACATACCTGCACCACCACCCATTGCACCTATATCATTTACCAATCCCACTACACCTGCAACGCCTACCAGACCTACACCATCACAGGAAAAAGGAGCATAAAGATAAGAGAGGAGAAAGAGAGATACTTTAAAAAAATAATGTTGAGTAGAAGATAGGCAACAACGCAAAACTTTTCTTGAAGTTCATGAGTAACTTACCAGTTAAATGAGCAGCTAATAAGACTAAAGGATTCAGAGGGAAAAGTTGTGGAGGATGACGTATAGATATGCCAGGAGGGAAATGGCAAGATCAAATGTATTTTGACGGTGGAGGACACAATAGTTTCAACCTAGTGACACGTAATGAGGAGGAAAGCTTGGAAAGCACAGAAATTACTAGAAAATACATACACTGACTATTGTGGGGGACTGAATCACATAAAGTTTATATTCCCGATGAAGTTTCTCCACATGTGCTAAAGAAGTGCACGGATACACTTGAAAGGCCACTTGAGATCTTGTTCAAAATGTTGCTGGAGAAAGGTAATGTGACAAGGGAGAGGAAGACGGCAAATGTCGTACTTGTCTTTGAGAAAAGAAACCGGGAAGTTGCGCTGACCTACAGATCACTCTCTCTGACCAGTGTGGTACGTAAAATTCTGGGAGAAGTTTATCTGAAAGCCACTGGATGACCGCCTGCAAGACTAATGGATGGCTAATTGCAAAGGAGAAACTTCCTAAGCGGGGGTCAACGCGGATTCCGAGAAAGATCATGAGCAACAATCCTCTGAGATTTCTTATGAGAAGGTGAGCTCCGGCGATTGGATTGGATTTACCTGGAATACCAGAAAGCATCTGACACTGTGCCACATAGGAAGCTGGTAAAAAGGCTAGATCTGCAGGCAGGAATAAGGAGAGTGTCCTTTGATGTATAGAAAAACACCACAGCGGAAAAGAACAGAGGACGCATGTCAGGGGAGCCTTCTCGAGGTCTTCTTGAGGTCTAGTCAGTGCTCCAACTTCTGTTTCTTCTGTTCAATCTAAGTCTATGTAAACTCCTGCAGTCAGCCACAAAGCCCTTTATCTCAACTGCCACAAGTACAAGCTTCAGTCTGTCATGTACGACCCATATTCCACACCCATACAGAAACTTATATTAAAAACCGATCTATACACGCGTGTAGTTTCACTTTTTTGTGATATGTTCCTTACCGTCAACGGAGGACAGAGTGTACCAATATATTCTAAGCGTATGTTATGGCTTTGCCGCGTCTATTTGCGCATCAGCTGAAAGGGTGCAATTCTACTCGATTTACGCTCTTCCCGTTTACTTTTATTCTACCCTTTATCATTAACCCTAGTAACACTTTTATCAAAGTTTTGCTGCATTCCACACATTCTCAGCGTGCTCTCCCACCCTTCCATGTGGACAGCGGTGACTGTATAGTCACACACAGGCAACAACGTCGTCAGGGTAAAGCCAATCGCTCTGGCCACCCGCATCTCTCGCCTCCCTCCCTGTGCTAGAATTTTATTTACATGTTATGAAGCAGCGCTGGAGACAGAGCGTCTCCTTGTCTCACGACAGTATCAATCTGAAGATGCGCCGTCAACACCTCAGAGAGAGACTTTCTGGAGAGGTGTATGTAACTTTTAACTGCTTTAAAGACTGAGTCAGCAAATCTTCCCCTAGAAAGATTTATAAGCAGAAATTATATTTCATTACTACTGAATTTAACCATGTTATTATATTTCCATTTCGAGATGCTGTACAGGTACTTGATCTACCATCCAAAATCTCCTCAACTTCCTTAAGGCTGACGATGAGTTATGCAAATGTATATATATTCATTCCATCACGCATTTCCAGTATTTTCATGATATAACTTCTCCCTGTGTGTCCTTTATACCACCAGTAATATTCTTTTGATTTCTACCCCTGTATCTAAATAAATAACAAGTAATTTGAACTGAATATGTTTGTTAATATTACCAAACTCATGAACAGAGTGTAAAGCAACAATAAGTACAGTAGAATAATGAAGATAAAATCTAGCAGTGGCCAGAATAAATCCACTACGTATTTTCAAGTGTTTTTGTGTTTGTTTGATACTCTTTCACGGCTTGACCGTTGCATCTGAGGCATCAGTTTTTCGTTGCAGGTACTTTAAAGTCTGGGCCAAGTTTTAAGCTAAGCAGCTTGACCTCGAAGGCCATTTTGAAGCCGCCAAATGCCGCTTTTCAAAGGCCCTACAGATTATACAGTTCACGGTATTCATATAAAACAAGCAAATTACTAGCCTTAAAGTAAAATGAAGGTACCCCAGGATGAAAGGCAGGACCTAAGGGTACCAGATCCCGATCTTAAAGACCAAGAAAGGCCGCCTTTCAAGGCTTAGAGTTACTAAAGCTTCAAGGTACTCGTACGTGACCACAGATTTCAAATTTTCATCAGTCGGCCTTGATGGCCATTTAAAAGCCAAAAAAAGCCATAGCTCACAACTTTTAAGGTCTTTCTAAAGGCCTTTTTTCATATGCAGCGCCGGGTACCCCAGTTCGTTAACGATACAATTCATCACTACCGAGTGTCAAGTGATGAAGAAAAAAAAAAGGGGATCAGATTGTAAATACCATAATGGGCAAGCGCTATACAATCATCAGTCCGTGAAAGGGACCTTGAAGTTTACATTGTGCTTAACTTGCCTCCGGGAAATCACATCAGGAATGTCGTGAGAGAGGCAAACAGTGTGGACGACACCGTCATAACTGTCTTTATGTAGTAGCAAGATGATGTTTCAAGATCACGTGAACCAACTCTGACCCAAGACCGAAAATATACACCAGCCGCCAGGTGTTCTGAAGCGAGGGAGCGGGAAGGAGTTTGAGAGAAGGACCGGCATCGAAAATTCTGCCAGAATCAAGAAACGTTAACTTACGAGGCGGAGAGACAGGCAGTGGCACGACGCACACTAGGGGACGGAACGATAAATGTGGACTTGATAACCAACCTGAAACTCCTCGGGAGTTACAGTGATGACCACGTACACCACCAGGCCTTTAGAGTCTACAGAAACTGTAGAACCAAAGGAAGCGACGGCAGGAAAGCTGGTGAGTGAAGCATTTTTAAAGGACGGCAGAGAAGTAAGCTTCCCCGGGTCACGTTGTGAGCACCTCAACAAATCCTCCAGTTCGCACATTTGTCTTCGAGTTGGGACGCTTGGCCAAGTTAGTGAGAGAGTACATTATTTAGGATCGCACTGGGGAGCTCGAACGAGCGTAAACCAGAAATGTGGGGTTATTACATGGGTATTACATGGGTTGTACGAGGGTACAACCCTTGTACACAACGGTACAACCCTTGAGCACGACGGTACAACCCTTGCACACGACGGTACAACCCCTGAGCACTGACAGTACAGTACGACGCTATTGGTACGATGGCCTGGCATTTGACCTGCCGCAGAGTGGTGCTCAAAAGTCGCACCGTTTGTCCTCATGGATCGTGCCGTCGTGCGCTCGGGGTTATGGTACAGGTTGAGGCTGGAGCGTCTTGGGCCTGTACCGGGCCCTGAGTCTCGACAGACAGAAACAAGGCTCGGACACCAATCTTGGACCAGGTGTGTACTGGCACCATAGACGTGTCCCACGACTTTACTCTGCGACTATAAACCTGTGAAACAGAGGAATTAATCAAAATCTTGTTTTTTGTTTTCATTTTAATTTAGAATATGGATTAGCGACAATATAATTTATCCTATGATTAACATGTACAGAAAAATGCTATACATCTATGTATTATACCGATGTTTCCTATATTCATATAAAATATATAAGCAAAACACATTTTCCTAAAAAACACACTAGAAGTAAATGTATAAAGTTATGCAAAACAAAAATTATTCCAATGCTGAGCTACATAGAAATAAACATCCGTATCTAAACACCCATTATACACCAGAACATTACTGATCGACTTAAAACTATAATTACCTCGACAAATACCAATATGAAATTGTTGGGTGTTAAATGCAATGTAGAATCACCTTGATTATGAGTAGGGCGCAGTACATTCGTTCTTCCAAGCCATTAATCCAGTCCTACAGTTAAGCTTGTGTTACGGACCTACAGTAAGCCAGGATGCGTGGGAAACCGAACGACAAGTTCAAAAGTTTTCACAGTGGAAGATACTATAGTCCCAGCAACAGCGAGATGGAATGGGGAGGAGATATTGGAAAGCGCTAACATATATGGAGAAGACATAAACAGAATACAAAAGGGTCTTGACTCCTACAAGGATAGTGGCCCTGGTGTAATTTCCTTATATGTGTTTAGGATGTGTGCGTATACACTTGACAAACCACTAGAAATGTCGTTGGAAAAAGGTATGGTTCCGAGGAAGTGGAAGAGGGCAAACGTCATACCCACTTTTAAGAAAGGAGATCAGGTAAATCACCCGTATAAAAGAGAAACAAGAGAGGAACCTGAATGTTACCTTGAGGTTCTTCTACATCTACTGGCAGGATTGTTGATAAAACATCCGTCTTTTTAAAGTAAGGTTTGATGAAGTTCGCAGTTACTCCTAACTTAGTAGTAATGTGCTCTACGATGATGTGAATGGTGCACGAGTGTAATTAGATCGTTAATGCAACACAATTTCAGTGGAATGTTGTGCTTGCTAATATGACAGATCTTTTCACTTCCAGATGGTACTGGCAAGTCAGAAATTCGCTGTAGTTCTTGAGAACACAAGGATTCCCGCCTTTAATTACTAGAATTACTTCTGCTATATTCAACATGTCTAGGAACAACAGGGAACCTAGAGTTTTGTTATACAAAAGGCGGTATTACATGACAGTGAATGAAAAAATAAACACATTAATGTGGGCATTTTAAATAGGCTACTCGTAATATTACTGCAGCTCCTTCAGTATTACCTTCGGGGGATAAATGTAAGGGGTTGAGGAAGTTCCACTGGAGTGGTCATTAATATTAGACAGTCCCTGGTATTTCCTTAGATGACATTAATCCAGCTGATGGAAGGGAAAGGTTAATTTTGGACGTGGCATATGAGTGTCACTCTTGAGCTCTAAGAGGAGTCTCGCTTTAAGGGATTTTGATGTATGTCCTTCACTGATAATTAGCCTCTTTTATAACCATACGAATGTCTCTTTGTTTACAGAAAATAATATTCTAGACAGCACGGGGTTATCTTTAAGTGTTCCTTTGTTTCTCTTTGACCGAGCGGCCTGTGCAGCTGCATTTGCGTGGTTTATCTTAAATCATGTCTACAGATGACTCGAAATCATGAGCGTTAAGACAGGGCTTACACACACGTACGTGGTTATGTGGGCCTGAGGACGACGGCCTTAAGCAGCCTGGTCGACCAACAGCCCCAATCAAGATGCTCAGACTCAGCCCGAGCTTTGGGGCATAAGGCATCTACAGTCAACCTACGATACAACTTAAGGTAAATCACTCTTACAGTCATACACATTAGAGCCAACAATACACGATACATAGGCCACAATACTGGCTACATACGGCCACAATACCCGCCACATAAGGCCACAGCACTCGCTACATATGGCCAAAATACTCGATACATAAGGCTACAACATCCGGTATATATATGAACGTCATGAATGAAGTCTGACGATGGCGAGCGGCCGGCCACCGCCGCCAGGGAGCGGCTCTCGAGGATGGTGGGGGACGTCACCCCTGGATTGTGGCGGTGGTGGCGGCGGCAGCGAGAGGCACGCAACTCTGGTTTGTTCTAGTCATTAGCCTAGATCAATATAGATACCCCCCACCCCAACCCAGCCATCACCACCATTAGAATCTTGCCGCTGGCCAAGGCCTCATGACACCCATCCGCACCCGGCTCCCTGACACCCGTCGGCCCCCGGCCACATGACACCCATCGTTCCAGGGTCCAGTTTCGAGTCATCTTGCCCTATGGGAACAGTTCCAAGATTCATTTCACAGAAAGCAGTTACGAATCACAGCTTCAGGATGTGAATCACTGCGACAGGGTCCAAAGCTATAAATCTTCCATAAAAAGAAGGTTAACACGCCAGGATGTAAGGATGTCGTGATGGGATTAAAAACTCATTATACCACGATGCAAGATCAATCCCATGAACATTACAGCACAACCCCTGAGCATAAAGGTGCGACCTTTAAGCACGACGGTACGACATCGGGGAATGATCACGTGACCTCTGACCTGACCTTGAAGAGTTTGGTCAAAGGTAGTTGTCGTACTGAAGGGTCGTTCCGTCTTGCTCAAGGGTCGTATCACCGCACTCATGACGACGACATATTAATGTCTAAAGCTATCATATCCAAATTACTGAGGATGACCCAAGGATAGCTTCCAAGGACCGACTAATAGCGCTGAATGAAGCTAATTTACGGCATCGATTCGCCCCAGAATTACGACGAAGTGGTTACCAATTTTACTCTTGCTGAGAAGGGTCAACGCATGGGGGGTGAAATATTCCTCTGGCTCACGCCAGTCATGCACAGTTACTGAGGGCAGATATGAACACTTGCCAAAAGGGATAAAAGTTTAACTTGCGTCACCTGGAAGGGAGGAAGGTAAGGGAAAAGACGACTCTATATACACGCCTGAGGGAGAATTTGTTTACAGATATGTTCGTGAGGGCACGAATACATGGTCATGAAAGCATGAATACTTTTCCCCTTCCCCAGAATCTCTTTGATCAGTGTAAAAGGCATGAAGCCTCGTCTAAACTTCGACTGTCATCTGAATTCATGAAAACGGTATCTTCTTCTGGGACTATGACCAACTGTCTCTTCGGAAATGTGTATTTATTTCTTGAGGAGGGAGTTCAGACAGGTGGTCCCTTTCGTCTTGATCTTTTTCACACAGAAACTAAATTACTTTTTATGTACATTGCATTTACCTCCTAAAAAAAGGCTACTTTAAAAAAAAAATCAACATCATCATTCTTCTTTGGCTCCCTCGATAAACCTTTTACTTACGAGTAATCCTCGTTTAAAAGAAGTCTTTATTTTTCGTTTTACGTTATCGAAACCGTAAAAGTACTGTAAAGTGCTTAACATATCACTCAAATCTATCTTTTTTTCACATTGAATAGATCAAGGCTGTGTGTGTGTGTGTGTGTGTGACGAGTTGCCAATTTGTGTGCGGGGAGGACATTGTATGCTTTGAGGGCTCCTCCTTTTATCCTTTCATATCTATTTTACACATACATATCTTTCTTTATTCCATGGTCAGCGTTCACCTCCTCTGCCGTGGATTGGTTTCATCTGACAACTACCCTGCTGCTGTGGAAGTGTTCCCTAACGAGTTTCCTATTTCTTTAACACAGTTTCCTCCTGCGCCCTACAGCAGAACAATTTCATTCTTTTTCAACAATCCTAAGCCCCTCTGGGAAGTCAGTGACTATTACCATGTCTCCTCTCGTCATTCTGTCTTACGAAGTGGATAGATCTAGGGACGCTAGACTCTCCCCATAGTTTAACCAACTTAGTCCAAAAACAATGATTACCACATGCCATCTCCATATGCCTTTTCAGCAGGGAGACTGCCAACAGATAAATTATAACCAGGACACCCGCTGTGCACCCACCAGGAGATGAATCACAACCAGGGAGCCAGAGGGCACTGCCTGGGGTGCTCCCTGAAGCAGTATAAAAACGTTTTGCGTTAGCAAGACAAAAATTCGTAAAGCCTTACCCGAAACAGTAACAAAAGAACATTGTTTCCCTCAGCGGGTCCCTGGAGACCCAGGTCTCCCAGCCTAGCTCCTTCTAACGTTCTTGCTTGGAGGGACTAGGCCTCCGTACCTAAATCCACGGTAGGTGAGGTGAAGGGAAGTGAGATGTGGTTTGCTTAGGTAAGGTTTAGGTTTTGGGTTAGATTAGGTTAGATCGGGGGGATGGGGTCGCCTGGACCCAGGACTCCCGGCAGGGGGGAAGGCCTGTGTACTTCTGACGCGTGTACTTTGCTCCTTTCTAATCGGTTCTACACCAAACCATGAAAGAAACACTCGTCTTATACCAGCCTGAAATTCAGTTTCATAGTTTCTGTTCCGGAAATGTTCTGCTCACTGTACTTCCCCTCTTGCACCTACGTTTAGTGTCTAAGTTCACCTTCGCGGCTCTTGACGCTTTCTGATTACATTCGTTCCCAAACTAGAGCACTGTACCATCATTCTTCCCAACTGGAGTACCACAAACATTTACTTCTCCGGACCATTGTTTGTGAAAATGAGATCTAATATTGATGGTACATTAGTCTACAGCCTTTGGTTCTTTCGTCTTGTTACTGGAGGTTCTCAACACGTACAAAGAGTGCATCCTTTCTGATTCAATTCCCCCTTCCAGGTTCCAGTACACCCAACAGATATTCCTCTAATCAAAATCCTCCATTATATTTACTTAAAGGCAAATCTTGCCATCTTCTGCATAATTATACCACCTTCAGGATCACTAAATCTTTTAAAAAGATTGTATACCATCTGCACAATTAAGCAAATGTTTTTAATCATAATCGTCCCACATTATATACGGCATGAAATAACCATCATTCACTTTCATATAATGGATCTGTAGGTTCTTTCTTGGCACGATGATCTGTCCCTCTTATCTCTTATCCTCCCCTTACTTGTTACTGTGTACATTTCAAGGAATTAATATACGCGCATCTATGTCGTGACCAAGACCATCCAACTCCCCAATCCCCTGTTTCTTCCCTGTCATACGTAATGCAGGTGTTTCCCTGGGGATCTGTCATACACAGCTGCTTCGTTGTAAGATATGTCTCAATTATGCCAATAAATACAGTGGGATCCTGGAACCTGAAATACTAGGCTAAAGCTTAGAGGACAAGAGGTTCGCATCGAAGGATATACTTCTCTACAAACAGTTCCTGAAAGCTGGAACAAACTTCGTACTAAATTCATAAATGTCAATCCAGTAAACACATTAGACTGATTAAAAAGAGACACTAGACGATTATTCCCATTCTGCAGGTGACCATTAACTAGATAGAAAACAAAAAAATTAATGCACCTTAGTTACAGGCTAATATGGCTTCCATCATCTGTTTGTGGTATCAAAGCATAATAACATCTTGGTTGATTTTCTCTATATGACATTCAGGTGTCTGCTGCTCACATCTGTCCACCTTTGTATACAATATCTTCAGTTTATATACTGCATTCTTTGCATTTCCTTAATTTGCAATATCTTTACTGGTGTATTCTGTCTCTCTGGTTTCTCCACTTTCCTTTTCTTTTTTTCTTTGAACGATCCTAATTTCTATCTATTTCCTACCTTCTCTTACCTTTTTTACTGAACATCCTTTTTGAACCTTGGGCGTGTGTGTGTTTAAGTACGTGTGATTATGTGCATGTCAATACTTGTTTTACATACGGGAAGGAAGTCTTAAACTTACATTGCTCCATCTTTTCATCTTTTCTACATCATATTGCCTGAACTTTATAATGGTCTCTGCATCCATTATTCCTTCATTAGCTTCTTCCAATCAATCACATTCCTTTAATATACAAATATTTTTCACATCTTTTCTGACTGGTATTTTGCTTAAGTATTTGTTTTGTACTTCTAATTCCTTGGCTCCCACCAATTTCAAACAACTGTTCATTTACAACCGACAGATCGATCTCTAAAGCTGTAATCAATGTCTCCCTTCCTCCTTTCCCCTTACATAGTCAAGACCATGGCCGCCACCCTCTCACTGAAGGTTTCCTCCCTGACTTCTGATAAAATGTCTGCTGCCCTCAGATCTTCCCCAGCGAATCTTTATTAGTGATGCGTACCCAAACTAAATCTGACATATGTTATTATTTTTCTGAATATCTTAATCATATGCGTGAAGGCAATTTTGACACTGATTAGAATTTAGTCCACCTTCATAATACTCTTCATGTTGTGATCTAGTGACAGGCTGGGTACTGTGTTAACCCTTGCCTTCCTTTCGCACGTAGTTTCCTGCAATTTGTTTCTCGTAAGATGACGGACCATAGCCTAGCTATTTCACTGCGTCCAATCTTCCTCACTCTGCTTTTGGCCTGTGTGACTTTCATCAATTGTGTATCCGACTATAGCTGTAGCCCTCTCAAAAAATTCACTTATAACCAGGATATGGTTGGAGGGGCCAAATCACAAATTCAACCAAGATAACGAAAAAAAAAAATTTAAAACGAGAGTGGTATGTACAAACAAGTTGTAACGTAGAGAACTTAACAGCTTTTTTGAGTTACTTGGATGTCAAATTGAATTACTACTACGTCATATTCTTATAGAACTGAATACAGCCGCGTACTGGGGTAAAATTTTATGAAAATAGAAAAAAAAATGTTCATAATATTTGATAAACTAAAGGTGTATCAGCCCCCACAACTCTGGCGTCTTTCAGTGACACATTGGTACAAGACCTTCATGACTGTTTATCGCACCACATAAGGACCCAGGCGTTCCCAACTGATTTTCCTTTAGTTAAAATTGATCATAATCACAGCTTTTCCTCCTAGAAGAGCTTGTTTCCCTGTCTCCTAAACCATCCTGATAGTGCGAACATCATAAAATTTTAACCTAATCTTTCAAAACTCTTTGTTATGAATTTCATACTATCAAAACATTAGGGTAAGCTTTTCTTCCTCTTACTCATTGTAAACTAACAGGATCACCGTCCACCACTATACCCTAACACTTAGGTAGTCTCTTACTTTAAGGATCAGATCTCTTCCTCTGCCTTCCCTTTTCCTTCCTTACTATGATGTGTCCTCTGGAAAAGCTTACAAGCACGGCTGTCCCAGATACATCTAGTTTGATTTCCACCATGAGGCAACTGATATTCACACCGCATTGTTTAAGGTCAGGACTCTCGAGTGGAACTGTCGGCCCCACCACATAAACTACGAACAACTGTTATGAGACTTCCATGTGGTGATACAGTACTTGAAACCATTACTGCATGAGCACGACGGTGCGATTCTTTGGTATATTTCTTTCTATTTAGTTGACTGGGGAGGGGAGAGGGAGGAACGGAAGCAAAGGTACTTGGTATTGCTCTGGTTGGGTTGTTGGAGTGGTATAACTGAGGAGAGAGGGGCACGGAAACACGTTAAACAACAACAATGCTTTATTGGGTAAGGTCCATAAAATGAGATAGCTCAAGACAATGAACTACTACTAGAGATGCAGGATTATGGTGAAGACGAGGTAACAGGTACGTCGAGTAATACGAGACAGGCTTGGCAGGGGTCCAGTGTTGCTGTTGAGGGAGTCAGATGAAGCAGGAGCACGTGGGAGAAGTGCGTACGGGCTGCCGAGTTTACGTGGAGCTCCTGTAGCATGTGGGTGTAGCAAGAAATGCGGCTCCTGGGGTGTGCGGCGGCTACGGTATGTGCTTGGGTTGCAGGAGTGCTGCGGGCGTGGCCGTAGGTCCCTTGTTACAGCTGCTGTTCGTGACGGGCGGAGGCGATGTCCCACGCGAGTACTATCGAAGGTGGCCGTCGGAGACGAGGCACCACAATGAAACTTCCCAGGAAGATGAAACGTCAGGAGTCACGTTGGGACTTCTACTGATGTTTGGAGGCACCCAAAGGGCGGCTTGAATATCTGGTCTCACACCGCCAAGACCTCAGGCACTGAAGGGGAACACTTGTTGTCTAGAGCGAGTCAACTGCCTGACTGCCTTACTGCGGTGATACCCAGGTATATATGAGGCAGGGAGGTCATGTTGTCGAAGCCAAATGTCGCAAGCTTTGACGTCTCTCCACTGCTGGTGGACTGAAAGTGGCTCTTCCTATGGAAAGGGTCAGGCCATCTATAATTACTGTGGCATCTTTTGCTCTGCCACTGCCGAACATCGAGTATGGATGTCCTGTGGTAATATCACAGGTAAGGTCGTAGGTTGGGCCACCTATCTCACTTCTCTGGGGATTATTAGGTCAAGTAAGGTCACCTGTTGTGGCCTGCCAACAGGTCAGGGCGTCGTCAGTAAGGTAACACTTTGTGGAGTGACACTGGATCGCTACAGTATGACAGCCTCATCTTTAACCTGACCCTTAAGGGTTAGCTTAAAAGCCAGCTTATCTTACCTAAAGATCGCACCGTCTTGCTCAAGGGTCATAATATCGTTACACTCATGGTATTATGTTAGGAACTACAAAACGTTTTTTCATTTGGAGGAAAACAAAAATAAAAGACAAATACATAACAAATCACTCCAAGGTTGAACCGCAGACATGAACTTACGCTAAAAGGAACACATGTCTAAGGCTGAAACAGCTGTCTCTACCAACGCTTCTAGCCGTCCCGGTAGTGACCAAAGTAGGTATGAGTGGCAGCTGTGTGACGCTATACATGAGCTCCCCGGGCGCAGTAATCAGAGCCGCTCGCTTCATCGCTCGTTTTATGATTGCCTGAACCCGATGTACGAAACAGCCTAATACACACTGCCCTGCACACTGTCTTTAAATGTCCTAGCTGGAGATACTGTGAACCTTGTATTTCCGACACGTCACTGGCCCGCGAAATATGTACGTTATTACGTAAGTGCGAGTGTAGCCAATGTTGGTGTTGGCAAAGTTGGCGTGGCCGGAGTGTGTGGCTGGAATGTGGCATTCGGGCAGGATGCACTATGCTTCTATCGCCGCCCTCGTGTCCAATTCATTCTGGGTTATCAAAACTTGGCCTGATTACTGACGTTCTACTTCATGGAAAGTCTTCATCAAATCCTTTTTTTTTTCTTACCTTGTAATATTATTAATAAATCTTACGAATAACGAATCATATCATTCTGTTCATAAAATTTTTGTACAAATGCACCATTGCTCATCATCATTCATACATTAAAAATTTGCTTACTGGTGAAGTCCAACCTCAGTAAAACTATCCTACTACTAACCTTGATAAATACCGCTATCATACTCACAATACCGCTATCATACTCATGGCAATAGATTATAACACAGGTATGAGAGGAGCCTAACATAGAAGCAACGTTTTATGGGTTATCTTGTTTACAGTATACGATTGGGTACGCATACAACTGTTAAGTATCTTACATTAGATGAACGGTTTATAGTTATTCCCTTACCAGAAAAAAATAGAATGTAAGCGCTGTTCTAACAGATAAACCTGATATTACTACCTTCAAAGATTAAACTGAAACTCCTACCACCAAAGGTAAATTAAAATTTCTACCGTCAAAAATAAAATTAATGTCAGTAAAGATTAAACTAATTTTGATATAAATAACTACGGTCTTTATTGCAAAACTCCCATATACGCGGTGCACCTTCCCAATTATTTGGGTTAGGAGTTTTTCTCTTACCTGCACTCCTATGAGAGGAAATGAGATTCTTGAAAGTTAAACACGTA
>JAUUDW010653739.1:0-10552 GCA_032361385.1 Panulirus guttatus | reverse complement strand
TATATATGGACATATATGTACAATACATACGTATATATACATACATAAACATGCATATACACATGTACATATTCATTCTCACTTGCCTCCTTTCATTCTTGGTGCCGCTCTTTCCCACAGGAAACAGCATCGCCATCCCCTGCATCAGAAAATACGTGGTTAAATGATTGAGTTCAATCCTGTTTAACTTGTTTGATTTAGGATTGGATATTGGCAGTTAAGTAAAATTACAGAAAAATCAGGATTTTGCTGAAGAGTTTATACGGAGTAGAAAACATATATAGAATGTGTCACAGTTTTTTCACCTGAGGCACAATAATTTGTAGTTTACTACATAAAGCACCAACTCAGTGTTGATCCAAAACATATGTATCATAAATTGCCTAATGAATCTGATGTTTAGGTCAGTAAATAAACTGATTTTGTTTTTCATGTTTGTCTATGTTTTCCATGTTAGCAAGGTAGCAGTAGGAACAGGCAAATAAAGGCTGCATTCACTATCATCCATTCTGTAACTGTCACGTGCAATGCACCACAACCACAGTCCCCACTGTCCTCAACCAAGCTCCACAGACCTTTCCATAGTTTACCCTGACCACTTCACATACCCAGGTTCAATCCTTTGACAGCACATACCCAGGTTCAATCCTTTGACAGCACATACCCAGGTTCAGTCCTTTGACAGCATATCACCCCTGTATACTGAGAAAATTAGATAAAGGAAATTCTGTAAAGACTTTATATGAGTACTGTGAGATTGGATCATCAACTGTGTATGACTTAAAGAAATAAAAGGAGCAGATTTTTTATTTCTTTTCCTGAAAATGAAAGCTAGAAAAGTTTAAAGTTTTGGAAAGCTTTGAAAGGTGCCAGGAGCACAGAATTATACAGTGCAATTATAAAGTGGTTTAAGCTCCAACGTAATGAAGGTGTACACATTTCTGGGGAGATGCTTAGCTGCGACAAAATTGGAGGATGAATTTTCACAGTTACTGGCAGCGGAAAACTTAACCCCAGAATACGTGTATAATGCTGACAAATCTGCCCTGTATTAGCGTCGTATGCCACGAAAGACCCTTGCCCAAGATTTGAGGAGTTTCCATCTGAGGGTAAGGATCCCAAAGAGAGGGTAACAATTCTTGGCTGCAGCAATGCTGCAGGAACACATGAAACCGAGCTGATTGTAACTGGTGAGAGTGTTCACCTGAGGGCCTTTAAAGGAATTAAAACTCTTCCACTTATCTATCATGGTACTAAAAAAGGGTGGATGACAACTAAACTTTTTCTTGAATGGTTTGAAAATCATTTTGTGTGTGAAGCTAGAGCACACTGTACAGGAGCATCCACAATATTGGGCAGTGCATGGTGGGCACAAGTGTTAAGGCATATCCACATGATCGAGCAGTACCCGCAAGCACAAGCGAGCAATTTGCCTGTTGACAGGCTTACCTCTTGTGCCTGCTGGAAAAAGGACAAAGTGCCTATTTTGGTAGTTGTGCAATTTCGACAGACACTGCCCCGTAGTATGACGTCGCTGCCAGACACACAAGGTTACATATGGAGACCAAGGACCATGATTGTCATTTACACAAATTGTTTTTTCATTTTGTTCCTTTTCTTTTTCACACACAGCAATCATTATGCTACACATTGTTATATTCTTATGATCCTTCTTGAGTGGCACCATAGTTATCGTACCGCACACTGCCCTGTTGAACAACTGCTCTGGCTCCTGCCAGGCTTTGACTGAGCCAGGCACCGCCATGTGGACAACAATACAAGAGTGCCAGCAGACTTTACCCAGTGATGGTCAAAGCCCTCTAGGTGCTGCTCGATCATGTGGATGGGCCTTTAAGTCCATCATCAGACACTTTGTGGCAACTTTGATGGGCAAATCAGTGGATTGCTCGTGCCTGTAGCTGAGCGAAATCACCAGACACTAACCAGTGATCTGACGCCGGGTCTGGAGCAAAGGCACTGCCAGCCACAAAAGATACCACTCTTTACACCATGTAGTATTCTGCAATGTTCCTTTAGTCTTTCTTACACACACATCAATCAATATGTTACACAGCACTATTTTTTTTCCTTTCAACTTTGATGCGCATGGTGATATGACACTTGTGACCTGCCGACCACCTACTGGCTACTGTACGACTTGACTGGTCACCACTTCAACAGTGTGGACAACAACACAGGAATGCCTGACAGACTTTGCCCAGAGAGGGCAGAGCCCACTGGGAACTGGCCAATATTGTGGACGTGACTTAACTGTTGGCCTCGATCCAAAGTGTAAAATATTTCTTATTTTTCATAATTGTTCGACACACCCTAAAGCAGAACCTTGTTTGGAAGCTTTATTAGTTGTATTATTTCATGCTTTAAGCTTTGTTCTACCTTTGATAACACAGCATTATGTATGTGGAATGAGCTGGCAAGACTAGGGGTTGGGCATATGTTTACATAAGGGGTTCCCTTAGGGGTCAATTTCTGTTTTCTGGCATTTTCTGAGGTTTAACAGTGGTTGGGTCCCAAGGTTGCCAGATTACAGAGGTTCAACCTGTATTAGGTTGTGGAAAAGATTATCAGTGGGCAAGTGGATCACTTTTTATGGTGGAGAAATTTCCTAAATGAGAGATAGGACAAAAGGAGGTCTTGTATACTCCCGAGAGCTGGCTGCTTGTGTGCCCTCACCACTAGCTGGACCATGCAATACTCAGCTAGCTATTGCATCACATGATTATTGTGTGGCCATTGGCAACTTAAGAGTGGGCCATTTTGATACCTGCTTCATTCCCCACATGTCGAAACTTTGGAACTCCCTACCTTCCCATGTCTTTCCCAGTAACTACAACCTTGCACATTTCAAAAGACAGGTCTTTCACTTTTTCAAAAATTCGTAAGTACTTTCCCTTGTCTTCTTTTTCAACTGCATATTTCTCTATATTTCAATCTTGTCCCGGCCTCGATGTGGACTTTTGGCCATGAATAGAGCCTTCAACAGAAAAAAACTAACCTTTTAGAGTTCTACAAGAGAGTGAGCTCATTTCTGGACAAAAGAGAAGTCTGGATGGACTTTCTGTTCTGTATCTGGCCTGCCAGAAAGCATTTGACACTGTTCTGCTTGGGACACTAAGGAGCTGAATCAACAGGTAGCAATAAGGGGAAACTGTATGATGGAGAAAAGATCGTCTTAGTTGGAAAGAGTGGAGGACACGTGTGAGAGAAGCCTTTTCCTGCAGGTTGATGTGACCAGCTGAAGGAGTCAGGGTTCTGTTCTTAGACCATTGCTCTTCTTTAACAACACTGATGACTTCCATGAAGGTATGGAATTATACCTGAATGTGTTTGCTGATGATGCAAAGGTCATAAGGGAAATGACAACCGAGGACGACTGCATCAGCTTACAAGAGTCCTAAACAGTCTCCAAAGTTGGCCTAAAACATGTCTGATGAAATACAGCCTTAATTTATTTAAAGTAATAAGGGTGAGACAAATTGAATGATGGCATCAATATGATTATTACCTAGGAGGAAATAAGCTTCAGGATTCGATGTGTGAGAAGACCTAGGAGTCAACATTACCCTCAACTTTTAAACAGTGTTTAACATTTTTGAGAAAAGTTAAGGAGACAAACTTTCTGAGGACAAATATCGGAACAGCTTTCAAGTATATGGATAAGGAAATATTTAGCAAGGGGTTCACATCCTACATACAGTCAGAACTAGAATATGCTTCCCAGTTTTGTCACTGCACCTAAAGTAGCGCAACAAAAGTAGTTTAGAATTAAGAGAGCTAAGTTAAAGGGAAAGGCCGGAGGCATTAGATTTAACCACCTTGGAAGAAAGAAGAGTGAGAAATAATCTAATGACAGCCTTTAAGTTTTTAAAAGAGGCTAAAGATTTGGACACTGAACAGCTCTGTGAGAGATTTAGAGACTCGGCAACCAGAGGACATAACATGAAATTAAGTAAGAATGTTGTTTCATAAGGGTGTAAAGAACTATTTTGATAATATGAGAGTGGTGGATGAGTGTAAAAGAATGACTGAGGACATGATTAATGCAGACAGCATACAGAGATTTAAAGAGATTCTATGATAGGAGAGAACGTTCATGAGATAGGGCCCCATGGGTGCAAAACTACTTTCCTGTACAGTGCAAATAGGTAATTATAAATAGGCACTTTGGTAATACAATAATTCTTGATTTAATGGACTAATAGGGGGAGGGGTAGTTCACATGCTTTCTTTTAATTCCTCTACCACTTGATGCCTTTTTGAATTGTTAGGATTGCAAAATTATTTAGTAAATAAAGTCACAGTCACAATTCTCTGTATACAACCTGACTGCATGATAGCTTGAGGCAGACTAGGGAGCTTTCACACCAAAATGACACATTGTACGTGGCATGCCACTTGAAAATGAACGTTTAGAAACAAATGAAACCTTTTACACAGAAGTGTTGCGAGATGGTGCATGTGGCACATGTCACATAGATGCCACTCTGGGATTGGACTGGATCGTTTTTCTTCATCATGCAAAGTGCCAACTCAATCCAGTGTTGCCAGATCTAATGGAGCTTTCATGCCAAAGTGATTGATAACCAAGATAATATTAATACAAAGAACATTAAAGATACACGCACAAAAACAATTAGCGGATTTATGGTGTATGTAGCAGATTTTGAAGAGTTGCCTAGCAGATTTTCACCCGCCACATTTTACAATACCGCCTTGGTCGCACAGTCTGTGGAGAGAAGTACATGATTTCTTCGGGATCTCATTAACAGTTGTTCAGCATGCCTCTTCCAGAACGTGAGGCATTTAACATAAGCTTTGTGCAAGTTGTTGAAGCTTACAAGTGTTTGTATGACTCAACATCATCAGATTATAGCTCAAAGGAAGAGCCTTGCAACTACATAAGCACTGTGTATCCCTACATTGTCTCTCAGATACAGATGTACCCACTACCTCGTATTACGTTTTCCTCTGGCGATTGCAATGCTGATCAGAGCAATTATATCGGCATCATCATCTGATGATGACATATTGTGAGCTGAGCAGGGAAACCGTTCACATGCCACATGTAACTTGTCACTTAGGTCTGAAATCACTGTATTGCGTGTCACTTGCCACTTGTCACCCTACCACATGTTAAGTTGATGTGAAAGCTCTCTAATATCAAAAGAAAGTGAGTATACCCCACTCTGCCAAAAAAACAAGTGTGATATGAAATGCTCATGATGCTGCATTTGAGATGTTTTATCTTTCTTTAATTTTTCAGTTATTGATTATTGTATTATTTTTGCCCAGTCCAGTAAATATGAAATCCGTTATATTGGGATCCGTTAAACTGAGGGATTACTGTATTTATGTGTGTCCCTCTCTTTGAACTTGAAATTCCCAATCACTAGTCCTTTTTCAACACACAACTCCACAAGGTGTTCACCATTTTATTCACAACACTGGGTACTCCATGCTTACCTCAGCTGCCACATTGATTACTTCTGCATTCAAAGTAGGTAGCAGTTGGTAGGCAGCCACTGACCAGGGAGTTATATTATTGGTACTATCCACCTGGATATCCTGGATATTGGGAGGGTTAGTGACAGCTGTGTAGTGAACCAGCGCTTCATTGGCTGTCAAGTTGCACTCCACCGATCCAGGTAGCTGTCTTTTCTTTCTGCATCACCCAAATGTGGACAGCTGGCATTCTTTCCCCAAATATACAATCTCTCCTTGTCACAATAACACATGCCAACACTTAACTCACACACCTCGTTCTTCTTAACTAGCTTTTTCTTGTGGTGAATGCTATGTGCTAGCCTTGCCTTTTGGCAAAATGGTTGGAGGAATAGATAGAAGTAGGTAAGAACATCAGACAGAAGAATTAGGCGGTAGTAGGTATGAGCGTTAGGTGGGAGCATTATGTAAAAGTAATAGGTTGGAACATTAGGTAGACACATTAGGTATGAGTAGCTGGCAAGTACATTAGATAGGAGCCTCTGAAAACACTGCACAAGAGTTGCCTTTTACCAGTGGCCTTTTAAGGGTGAGGTACAAAAGGCTAAAAAGCAGCACTAGAGTTCACCAATTATGGAGACTATTTTGCTATGGCCATCCCCTTTAGGGAGTTCCTGAAGGGAACAGGCATCAGAGATATAAATAGATAGATAGCATTCAAATCACCTATCACTATGACTGGATACTTTTTCAACAAAACACTCACCAGTCTTCCAGTATCCTCTAATTTTCAGGTGCAAAAGCACTAGTGATCACTCATCTCTCATTATCCACTGTCATTTTTAGCCACATCAGTCAGGGGCTCACTTCCAAGTAAGTGTTATGTATAATAGTGCATAGATAAAGAGAGATGATGGTGATAGATGTTTTTGTTGAGTGTCCATAGTTTGCAACATGGTGCTTCTTAGTGCCCCTTTAAAAAATTTTTCCCCTATACAATTTGGTCATCATTATGAATGCAAGGAGCAAGATATCTATTACATTTGAGTGTGTTTAATTATCCTACCTCTAGCAAGTGTTGTTTTTAAGAAATATGCCATATATGGAAACTGTGTGGTTTTTCCTTGATGAAGAAGAAGAAAAGGACCACATACCAAGGACCACTTACCATTTTCATATTTTGCTGAGAAATTTACCTTTCTGAAGATGCAACTCATTACACAGTCAGAGGGTTAGTTTTCATAAGGTTCATTCCAGAGGAATGGTGGGGTTTCAAGTACAGGTTGAACCTCTGCAAGCCATCAGCCTTGGGACCTGACCACTGCCGGACCTCAGAAAATGCCTGAAAACAGACATTGACCCCTAAGGGAACCCCCGTGTAAACATGTGCCCAATGCTCTAGTCTTGCCAGCTCATTCCACATACATCTTGCTGTGTTATCAAAGGTAGAACAGAGCTTAAAGCATGAAATAATATAACCAATATTGCATCCAGACGAGGTTCTGCTTTGGGGAGTGCCGAACAGTTATATAAGATTAAAAATATTTTTCACTTTGGATCAAAGCCAACAGAGTTAAGCCACGTCCATACTATTGGCCAGTTCCTGGCAGGCTGAGGCCTCACTGGGAAAAGTCTGTCGGCTATGCCTATGTTGTTATCCACTCTGTTGAGGTAGTTGGGCAGTCAAGTCATACAGTAGCCAGTAGGTGGTTGACAGGCCACGAGCGTGATATCTCCATGCGCAGCAAAGTTGAAAGGAAAAAAATAGTGCTGTGTATCATACTGATTGCTGTGTGTAAAAAGGAAATAAAGAAGAGTGCAGAAAACTATATGATGTAAAGAGTGGTAACTTTTTTTTAGGAGATAGTATCGTCGTGCAGTACGACATGCTTTCCCTGGAAGTGTACAGGGCCTGGAGGAGACAGTTGTCCGCTGGCCCCCATTTAGACCTCATTGTATTTCTCGGTCATGGAATGAATTTCCTAAGTCAAGCTCTGTCTCTTGTTCCACCTTCAGCCCCAACATGGCGCAGTTTCGTACTGACTTCAGGGAGGTGCCAGGAGGCAGTAAGGGAGCACCAACTCTGCAACAGGTGCCCTTAGAAGAGGTAATCATCGACACACTGATGGGAAGCAGTGGGCGTGGCTCACTATACCACAACCCCCCAAGCCGGACCCCTGGGCAGGCCCCTACCAGCACCAGTTTCATCCCAGCACAGCCACAAAGGCTGTGGTCTGCAGCATATACCCTTGCCCCTCCATCAGTGCCAGGGACAGCAACTGCAGGCATGTCAGCGGCAGCATATGAGGCGTGGGCCGTTAGTATAGAGAACTAAGGCCATATCTGCAGGTGGGCCCTGCCACTAGCCACCTCATGTGTGAGACTACTGTGCAATGATGAAGTCCAGCAGTGCATCGACTTCGCATCGACAAGCAGGATTTCAGACAGTTTGCGACCAGCAGCAATTGACATAGTGAGAAGTGTAGTGATTGGCCCTCGGTGCGAGGTAGGTGCATGGTCAGATTTTTCACACATTCCAGACGCCAGGGGATAGCGTTGGTTCATATGTTTCAAAGTGCCGCGCTGTAGCAAGAGAATTTAATTTTCACTGCCCTGATTGTGATAATTCGCTGATAGAATATATACTGAGTAGAAAAGTGGTCATGGGGCTATGTAATCGCAACATGAAAACAGACATGCTAAGATGTTTTCCCTGCCTTAAATCTCTGAGTGAAATAGTGAACCATTGCGAAATAATAGAGGCCGCAGACAAAGCGGCCGAGTGGTGGGAGATGTGCCAGGTGTTAGCTGGGGCAGACATACAAGCAGCCACCACCTCCTCCACCACCCCCATACCCTACCCCAACGGAGGTGGTGGCGACCAGCACTCCACGCCGAGCTGGGACCCACAGCACTCACAGCAACACCGGAGTGGGGCTTGGCTGGAAGTGTTGCCAGGGTTGCGGGGACAGTGCCTGCGGTGGTGGCAACCATTGTCCTGCCCACAATGCCACATGCTGCAATTATGGGCAGAAAGGGCACTTCTGGCATCTGTGCCGCTCCCTCACCCCAGGAGGCGGCCCTTCTTCTTCCAACACTGTGATTGCAGGGAGTGTGGAAGCAGCAGCTGACCTGTCTGTGCAGATCATCTGCTCTCACCCACAGGCAGATTGCTACACCATGGCTGTAGCAGACACAGGAGTGCAGGTGTGCATTGCAGGGCGCCCCCTGCTGGGTACTTGGGGGTCTCCCTGCGTCAACTTCAGCCCTCGCCCAGGACCGTCAGCCACATCACTGGCGGAAGAGTGAATCTCTAGGGGAGCCTGATGTGCCGAGTGACAGCAGGGGCAAACACCACCTCGGAGTGTGTGTACATAGCGGATGGGGTACAGTGACTACCTGTCGCTCAGGGCCTGCAAGGCCCTGCAGTTGTTACCTCAAGACTTCCCACAGCCCAAGACATGAGTCAGTGGGGTGGTAGCCCCTGAAACCCCACAGACCCCCACCCACCTGATCACACTGCCATACGAGTTGGTGGAGCGACTCAAGAGGTGGTTTCTGGAGCAGTTCGGGTGCACAGTGTTCGCAGTGGAGGGCACACCATTGCCAGAGACCCCCTCACCACCATCTCATTAAACTCCAGCCCAATGCACGCCCCCATGCAGTACAAGTACCTGCCAATATTCCCCACCATTTCTACGATGAGGTGCAGCTCCAGCTCGATAACGACATCAACAAGGGCATAATCGAGGAGATGCCCGCCAGGGAACCAACCGAGTGGTGTGCATGCATGGTGGTGGTGCCCAAGAAGAATGGGAAGCCACGCAGAACAGTGGATTTCCAGAAGCTTAATCAGGCTTGCCTGCGTGAGACCCATCACACCAAGCCCCCCTTTGATCTCATCACAGGCATCCCGAAACACACGTTTAAGATGGCAGACGCCTACTCCGGGTACCACCAAATCCCCCTCGACAGTGAGAGCCGCAGGCTGATGACGTTCATCACCCCCTGGGGGAGGTTCCACTATCTAGAACCCCCATGGAGCACTGAGCAGCACAGGACGCCTTCACAAAGCATTTTGACGACATCATCGCTGACATCCCCAGGAAGATGAAGTGCATAGATGACACACTCCTACATGACAATAGTGTGCCAGAGGTCTTCTGGCACACCTATGACCTGTTACAGAGATGCATGGATAATGGGGTAACGCTGAGGGCCGACAAGTTCACCATCTGCAGAAGAAGCATCACGTGTCGCTGGGCATCTCCTGGATTGGGAGGGGTACCAACCAAGTCAAGACCTTGTCAGGAGCATCATTGAATTTACAATTCCCCCCCGGCCATCCCTGATGGACATGCAATCATGGTTCAGCCTAGTGAATCAAGTAGCACCCTTCCTGGCAGTCGCACCAATCATGGAGCTCTTCAGGGAACTCCTGAAGAAACCCACTGGAAAGGCCGTGTATTGGGAAGAGACTCTCAACACAATCATCAATTGGTGAAGGAAGCCATTGAGCGTCTGGCGGCGGAAGGGCTGCGGTACTATGACACCTCATGCCTCACAACCACTGTCACATACTACAGCCACCAAGAGATCAGGTTCCTCATTATGCAGCAATACTGCCAGTGTGTTTCCTGGGAGGCTCCCATGTGCTGCACAGGCGGATGGAAATTGGTACTTTGTGGCAGCCAGCACCTCACAGCAGCTGAGAAAAACTGCAGCACAGTGGAGGGAGAAGCACTCGCCATTGCCTGGTGCCTCAAAAAAGCCCGCCTATTCCTCCTCAGCTGCAGAAACCTGACCTTTATCACGGACCACAGGGCCCATGAAGGAAAGAACACTGATGTACAACTTCCGCATCAAGTACGTCAAGGGCAAAACTAACTTTTTTTTTCTTTTTTTTTTATGTTGAAGGCTCTAGTCACGAACAAAAGTCCACATCAAGGACGGGCCCTAATTAAAAGAAATATAGAGAGAGTTGAGAAAGGGGGAAAACAGACAGGGAGAGCATTTACAAATTTTTGAGATAGTGAAAAACCTGTCTCTTGAAATGAGCCAGGTCATAGTTATTGGGAAAGACATGAGA
>JAUUDW010653728.1:0-10553 GCA_032361385.1 Panulirus guttatus | reverse complement strand
CTGCATATGATAGGGTTAATAGAGATTCCTCGTAGAAGGTCTTACGAATATATGGTGTGAAAGGAAAGATGCTAGATTCAAAGAATTTTTTTTTTCAAGGGTGTAAAGTGTGTATGGCAGCAGGCAGAGAGAGAGAGAGAGAGAGAGAGAGAGAGAGAGAGAGAGAGAGAGAGAGAGAGAGAGAGAGAATGGTCCTAGACGAAGTCTGTATTCTCAAAGTGACAATTATGGAGACATAATTTTTAGATTGAGTACAGGAAAATTTCCTATACCAGCAAATCAACCAGCATACTATGATGAGAGGGTATCTTTATCAGATCTTATCTACATAAATATTAACAACGTTGAAAATACTATATATATGATACACCAGTTGGAAAGAGTGGTAATGTAATACCTATGTTTGTTTATGTGGTAAATCAGGATGTAAATTTAGCAGAAATTAAAAAGAAAATAAACAAGAGATACAATCTTGGTAGCCGCACATGACAAATTTTGTGGATACATAAACTGAGAAATGGAGTTTAAAAACCAGGAACCGGGGCATTGTTGTGAAAGATCTTGTGAAATTTCAAGAGGAGTAGGTATACGAGTGCCTCTGGCCTCAGATACAGATGGAAGTTTAAGAAAGACGGAGGAATGATTCAGTAGATGTCGCAAACAAAAAGTGCTCTGAGATGTGCTGTGATGGTACCCCAGCCAGCCAGCACCTGTGTGTAATAAGAGAGAAAGTTTTGGGATAAGCAGGACGAGAAAAGAGGAAGAAACTTCGAAAACAATGTCATGGACAAGGCAGAAGAAATCCAAAACTTTTCCATAAGTTCATCGGGGGAAAACTGTCAGTCAAAAAGCAGCTAATCGGGCTCACGGATTCAGAAGGAAGAGTTGTAGAGGATGATGTAAGGATGTATGACAAACTAAACAAGTTCAGAAGTACAGAGAAAGAAGCTATAACCCCAAAACCTATGAGATGGAACGGAAAGGTCTTAGAATTCACTAAAATGTGTAGAAAAGACTTTAACAGAACACTCGATGGTCATGGACATTACAAGGCTCATGGACTTAATAATATTTCACCATTCAAAATTTGCTAATGAAGATATCGCTGTAGAAAGGCTAAGTGACAAAGGAGTGGAATAGGGATAACGTCATACCCAACGACAAGAAAAGAGACCGGAAGGAGACACTGAACTACAAACTTGTGTGCTTGATGAGCCTGGTTTGTAAGGTACTAGAAACCATAATCAGGGAGCAAATAGACGAATTCCTGCAGGGAAGAAGTTAACTAAAAGAGATAACACGGTTTTAAGGAAATAAAGTCTTGTAATAAAGAACCCTTTAGATTTCTATGTGAGAGTGAACCCTGTCATAGAAAAAAGAAATAGTGGATTGTTTTTACCTGAACTACCAGAAAACACTTGACATGGTACTTCATAAGAAGCTGTTTAGGAAGCTTGATCACCAGGCAGGAATAAGTGTGAGACTTCTTCGATGGATTAAAGTTAATCTCAGTGAAAAGGAACAATTGATGCATGTCACAGCAGCCTTCCCGAAATGGGCTGAAGTCACCAGTGGAGTGCCGCAGCGTTCTATTCTGGGACCATTACTCTTATTGATACATATTAATGATTTGCCAAAAGGTCTGGACTCCTACGTGAATATGTTTGCAGATGATGCAAAGATCATGAGGGAAGTGAAAAGGGAGGAGGAATACAGCAATTTACTGGAGGACCTAGAAAGACTCCAACGTTAGTCTGACACATGTTTGATGAAATTCAACCCGAGGAAACGTAGAATAATGAGGATGCGACACAGTGAAAAAAGACCGCAATATAGATATTATGTAACAGGAAAAATGCAGCAAGAATCTGCGAATGAGAGTGACTTGGGAGTTGACATCGGCCCTAATCTGTCACCAGAGTCCCACATTAAGGGGACAGTAAAGGAGACAAACTGTCTTTTGGGAAAATATTAGAATGGAATCCATTTACATGGATAAGGAAATATTTAGATAGCTGATTCATCCCTCGTACATTAGGCCAAAAGTTAGAACTGCTCCTCAGTTTTGGTTAGTGCAATTAAAGAAGCGCAACGAACTATTAGAGAAAGTCCAGAGGAGGACATCACAGATGATACTTGAAATAAAAGAGCTGAGTTGCAGGGAAAGACAAGAGGCCTTAAATTTGCCTACCTTGGAAGGAGAGAAAAGTGAAGGGAGACCTAATTACGACCTTTAACTTTTGAAATCAGATTAACTGTTAATGAAAAGTTGTTCGAGATAGTTGGAGGAAAACAACCAGAGGACATTAGTATGATATATAGCGACTGCATGGAATATAGTGAATGAAGAAGACATGGTAAATACAGACATCATACAGAAATCTAGATGGATGTATGATAGCAGAGAATGTTCAAGAGATTGGGACTTACGAAAGTAGAACTCCGTCTCTGCACAGTAAAATTACTAAAAGTAATTCATAATAAATAATTACACACACACACACACACACACACACACACACACACACACACACACACACACACACACACATACATATATACAAACACAAGAAACTTACAGAAATGTAAAAAAGTACTTTTATAGTATTAAAGTGGTGGATTAATGGAGGAGAATGACTGATGACATAGTTCATGCAGAGGACATACAAAATTTTAGCAGTTGTATGATAGTAGAAGATGTTCAAGAGATGGGGGTCCCACTAACGTAAAACTTCCTCTTGTTGCAGTAAAGCGTGGTAATTACAAACTGGTAGTTGAATGAATGGCTGACGTTCTACAGAGGAAAAAATACCTAAATGAGAGACAGCGCGGATTGAGGTAGAGAAGGTCATGTGTAACGAACTTCTTAGATTCTACGAGAAAGTGAACTCTGTCTTAGAAAGGTAGGGTGGGTAGATTGGTTGTATCTGGACTTCCAAAAAATACTGACTTTTTACCGCATGGGAGACTGATTAAGAAGCTGAACTCCCAGGCAGGAATACTCGGAAAGCTCCTTCGATGGTTTGAAGATTATCGCAGTGGAAGGGAACTAAGGACACATGTCAAGGGAGCCTTCTCCAATTGGGTCGAGGTGACCAGCGAGACACCACAGGATTCTGGTCTGGGACCATTATTCTCCTAGATCTGTGTAAATGACTTGGCTGAAGGTATGAAATTTTTCCTGAATATGTTTACATATAATGCTCAGGTCATAAGGAAAGTGAAAAGCGTGGAGGATCGCGTCAACTTACAAGGGAGCCCAAACAGAGTTCAAATTTGATCTAATACACGGTTGATAAATTCAACTCCGGAAAATATAAGGTAATGACGAAAGGACAAAGTGAAAAATAGCCTCAATATGGTTATGATGTAAGGGAAATAAGCTTTAGGGTTCTGTGTGTGAGAAGGACTTAAAAGTCGACATTGTTCCCAGAGTTCAACAGTAGGATCTAAGTAAGAAAACTGTCTGCTAGCAAATATTAGAATAGCTTTCAAGAATATGGATTAGGAAATATTCTGCAAGCTGTTCATATACTACATATGGCTAAAACAAAAATATCCTTCATATGTTTGGTCACCGCATCAAAAGAAGTTAAAAACTTGATAGAGAAGATCCAGAGGAGGGCAACAAAGATGGCACCAGAACGAAGGAGCCCAGCCAGATGATCAACGTTCAGTTAGTGAGGGGTGATGCGTGAAGGTCGAAACCGTGTAGCTGATGACTGACAATGGTACGAACAGCAGCACCACTCTAGTGACGCCTCACATGAAGAGTAATAAAGCTCGGGTTATGATCACCGACGCAAGTGGGTGAAGGGCATATCCGCCCCTCCAGCCCCTATCGCCTTCGTCCCCTGACCAGGTAGGCATCGACACAGCTCCCCAGTACGTAAACCGTACACATGACTTACGCGCATGTAGGTGACATGGTCACAGCGTCCCCACAGTAGAGGAGCAGGTCCTTGCGTAAGTCAGGCTATGAGTGAGGTGGGCCGACCTCGCAAACTCTGGGATGATTACTGACATCCTGCATGAGTCCAGGCCCCAGCTGGCCGTCCGGCCGCTCCTAGTCACCCTGTCTCTGGTCCACACCTGCTACCGACCACAACTGCTGCTGCTAACAACACACACACACACACACACACACACACACACACACACACCACCTTACTGCACACACACCTTACTGAGCATATACCTCCTGCTGCTGACCACACTTTTGTTGATGATAGCACACTTGCAGACGACCACACACCTGCTGATGCCCACATACTTGCTGATGACAGCTGATGAAGAGCACACATCTACTGATGCCCACACACCTTATGATGGCTACACGCGTGCTGATGAACACACAGGTGCTGATGACCACATACCTGCAGCTGACCACACTCTTGTTGAAGACCACACACTTGATAGTAACCACAGACTTATTGATTACCACACATTTGTTGGTGACCACAATACCCGCTGATGACCAAAAACTGGTTGAAGACCACACACTTGCTAATAACCGCACACCAACTGGTACTCCACACTAGCTGAAGACCCCACACCATCTGATGACCTCTTGATAATCACACACTTGCTGAAGATAACACACCTGCCGATGACTACACACTTTTTGATAATCACACACTTGCTGATGACCACACACCTGTCAGTGAACACATACTTGCTGATGCCCGCACGTTTGTTGATGACCAGACACTTGCTGATGACTTTACACTTGTCAGTGACCACATAGTTACCGATGACCACGCACCTGCTAATGCTCACACTCTTGATCATAACCATACACTTACTCATAGGTGCACGCTTTCTGAAGACCACACAAAAGCCGATGACCATACACCTGTTGGTGACGACACACTTGCTGCTGACGATACACCTGTTGATGGCTACACGCTTATTGATGACCACACGCTTGTTGATGATCGCACAAATACTGCTGACGACACTCCTCCTGAGAACAGAAGCCATGATATGAAAATGAGCAACAACTTTGCTAAAAAAGATGTAAAGAGGTACGTTTATCACATGAGGGTAGTGGACGAATGGAATAGACTGATTTACGGGACTGTGAACGTGGACAGCATACAGATGTTTAAAGCGTTGTATGATAGTAGAGAAATTCAAGAAATGGGGTCCCACGTGTGTTAAACTCTCTCACCCAGTAAAGAGATAAAATGGTAATTACACACCTGTTTTTGACCACATACACCTGCTGATGGATACATAATAGTTGAAAGCCGAACCTGAGCAACAGTAGCATCTACTTTTAAATCAAATCAAGGCTGTACCACGGGGGCACACTGTCCCATCACTCGTTAAAATCACTTCACAAAAAACAAGAAGAAAACGTTAGTAAAAGCCAAAGAGGAGGAGGCGAGACGAGCATCATCATCAACAATGAAGGCACAGATGCAGTTTTATAAACCTAAACGCGGAAACAGCCTGTAAAATGGCAGATAAACGAGACTAGGGGAAGAGGGGGACGTCAGGGCAGCAGTGGGGGGCCAAGGTCATGGGGCCGGGTGGTTCAACAGCTCGCTCCCAGGACACCTGCTGGCTCGCCTCGACGCGGCACAACGTCATATTACATAGCTGTTTACTTGACAGTGAGGTATTGATCCTGTTTGTTGTGTATGATACAGATGGAGATATCAAAAACTGTGGGTGTGATGCTTGACCTCACGTGGGTCCAACACGACTGTAAACACACAAAAGTATGCACGTGTCAAGTGGACGAGTGAGTGAAACACGTGTCATGCGTAGGTTGGGAGCCTCACAATGTGGCAGCTCGTGAGTCGTCTCGCCCGGGGCAACCAGCTGAATGAACGTCAAATTTGTGTAATAGTAAACATCTACTGAATCAGTGCGACTTGTGTACTTACCACTGCAGAGTAGGAGGAGGCCTGGTTGTTAAAACGTTTACGGAGGGAATCTTGTGGACTTTTCTTATTTTCATCGACCACATTTGATTTTAAAGCTTCTTAAGTTTGTTCCCGGAGGAAAGGGAGGTGTGATAGCTTTACAGTGTGTGAAAGACCGTTTTACTATTATGAGCAGGTTCCTGATGGTTGAAAATGTAAATGAAAGCAAGTCTCATTTGACGATTCAAAGTGTTATTCAGATCGAGTGGATGTAAAGCTTTCCAATCAATGTAGTAAACCTGAGTATATTGCTGTACAGGGGCTGCGTGTGATGGTTCTGTGAGGTGGCTTACACTTAACTCACCTGGTGAAAGAGGGAATAGAGTTGTATATGACAGACAGATGCACAGACAAAATCAAAGAACAAAATCAAAAACACTAATGCGCTTTTTCTTTTGCTCACACCGTATTTCCAGCAGCTATAGCAAGGCATTTTCTTTTGACCTTCGGGCTATTCATGTTGAAATTTATCGGCAAATGTCCTGGTTCAACCCACGCGCTCTCACTCCTTAATGTATATTCTTGAATTAGGTGACCATTCCAAGTCTACATAACTTTCTTTTTTTCTAATCAGTCCCTTATGTTAGATCGTTTGAAATGAAACATGGCACAAAAATACGGCTCAATGGTTGTGTCGTCAAGATGGACTGCGGAAAAACTCCTTGAATATCCGGGGGCATTTCTATTCATACTGATTGTTTATTTCCCAGAACACCTGCGTTCTATAGTCCAAGTTGAGTTCGTGCTAATAGAGTTTCCCTCGAAGTGCTTGATGAAATTCATGCACGATTGTCTGAACAGCTTATGGCAGAAGAGGGGAAATACACTCCGTTTGTGAACTCGGGGACATGCCAGGGGACGAAAGAAGGGAGTCGTTCTGAAACATTCCACCGGGTAATGTGCACATCTCAACGCCCTCATCATTTACTTTACCCAGTCATATTGACAAAGTGAGGGGGGCCCACCTCCTGATGAAACGTTGCTACGCTCCAGCTGCGTACTAGGAGTCCTCCTCACCTCCTGTGTCAGTGTCCCGCAACCAACACCAACTGGAACGAACCAGATCCCCAGCCCACCCAGTTGGCTGCGAGGCCCGGGGTGTCAAGGTCTCCCTAATTTGTTGAGGTTACCGGAGTGTGGGTCACCTAAAGTAACCAGTTGTTGTAAGCTGACACAAAACGAAAGGGGGACACGCTTGGACCGTTTTTATAGCTAGCTCAAGATAGAGAAATCTAGATAAGGATTTAACCATGTCTACTACCTCAGCTTCATTCTTCTTGGCGTGGAGCAGATCAAGTGCGTACCTGGACATGGACGCTTAGCGTATCGTTATACTTTCATCACTATCAAAAAGAGGCAGCCAGCACGCGATCCGTAGCTGGGGAACGACGGGTATTGGATAAATAAGTATAAGTTTTGTTCAGCTTCTGATGTACATAGGATATATAACACCTGCTGTTTCAATGTGTCTATCAATTTTATCTTCGCATTAAAAAAGATTGTTCATTCATCCACCCGGCCCCTGCCACACTCCACTAGTTTGTCAATGCCATTATAAGTTTCAGTGGCTTTCATTATGTTTTGAGCTGCTGTTCACTGAGCCAATAGTTACTGAGCCAGTAGCTTCACTCAGTAACCTTAAAGCAAGTGAAAAGTATAAAGTGATGAGTAAAATTGAATTTTTAACAGGAAGAATGAAATTAAACTGGTCAGTGTTCTTTTATAGCTACATTATCTATTTGGGGAAGAAGATCCCACATGTCGAAAAGCAGAATCAAAATCAGGGAAATCAGTAATGATCTAAATGCCTCATTCGAAGCTAACGATGATACGCAGGTAATATGAGTATTCTTCTTTAAAGAAAAAGAAAATACATGCAAGTGCCAAATTGAAGGAGAATTTACTCCGGAAGATAGAGTCTACTGAAATCATCGCAAAATCATACCATCCAAGAAAAAGAATATAAAGGATAGACATGAAGTGTGACTAAGAGAATTAAAGATGAATAAAGAATATTAGGAAATGGTTTGATATGAAACAGTGAAATCGGGGATTAAGGAGCTTTTCTTCGTGATGATGTTTTCCTTGGCTTTACCTTCCTTCATCTGTTCTCTTATTTATCGATTCTTTCTCTGATCCCCTCTATCCACCCACTCCTATTACAGCCCACCTCGCTATCTCTTTGGTGAGGTTTCGCAGAATCTGTTGCACCTGCTCAGTTCCTACACCTTGATAATCATCTTTAAAGTTGGTGTTGATTTCTTCACATTTTCCTTCCTTCTGTTTCCTCCTAGGACGGATCGCCTCCTTATCTTTGGTGCTTTGTCTTTCACTTTTCATCACATTTTCGGGTCTGAACGATTTTTCTTTTTTAAGTGGAGGTCGACAAATAATGCTTTCAGCTTCACGTCTACAGCACATGAAGACTTGATCCAGCTTTGGTATCATTCTGTCCTCCTAACCCCAATAAATTAAGAGATGTTGTTAGAATTAATAAAACACATTTTAGGGATCTGAATCTCCATGTGGATTTGTGTGGTCCATTCTAGTTCCTTATATCTGAAATAATAAATCTATTTCTCCGCCACTTTGCATACCAAACCTTCCCGCTTTTTTAATCATTCAGGGTGCGTAAGTATGTAGTTGCTTTAACTTTTTTTCAGCCACTCTTATGCAAGAGGAAGGAGTTGTGCACTTGCAAGGTCCCCATTTTTTAGTGTCACATTAGCAAAATTTATTTCATCATCACCGAATTTACTCGGTATATGAACTTACTTTTTTTTTCTTCATGAAGTGCTTTCACTTGCCCCTCCTCCCTCATGCTCATTCCAATGAGGGTATTTTCACGTGAATGGTCCGTCTTCCATTCGAAAGTTAGGTCTGCGTCTACATAAACGTGAGAGTCGAAGAATTCACAGCTAGTTCTCGTGTGTACATGTGTATGAGTGTATGTATTTGGGATTACCTATGCAAGATTAGTAATCATCTCTCTGTATTGTACGGGAGGGGAGTTCTACATGCATGGGAAGCCATATCTTGAGCATTCTCTATTGTCATACAACATTTCAAACTTTTGTATGCTGTCCGCATTAACTATTTCCTAATTCAGTTTATTCCATTACCCACTGCTCTTATAATATCAATGTAGTTTAAATCCTTCCTAACAAGATTCCTTTTTAATTTCATGTTATGGTCTGTGGTTGTTCTATTCCTGAATCTTTCAAAGAACTGTTCTCTATCTATTATCTATAAGCTGATTTAAAGACAAAGATTATTGTCAGATCATCCCTACCTCTTCTTTCTTCCACGATGGACAAATCTAATGCCTCTAACTTTTCCCTGTTATTTAACTTTCGTTGCCCTCCTCTGGAACTTCTCTATAAGCTCTTTGTGCTTCTTTAGATGAGGTGACCAGACTTGAGAAGCATATTCTAGTTTTGTTTTGATGTAGGATATGAATAGCTTGCTGAATATTTCTTTTTTCCATATACTTGATGCTCTTCTAACATTTTCCATCTGCAAGTTTGTTTCTTTGGCTATCCTCCTTATGTGGGACTCTGGTGACAGGTTAGGGACGATGTCAACCCCAAAATCCATCCCATATACAGATTTCCTGAAGCTTATATCTTGCCAGATGATATTACTATAAAGTCTGTCTTTCACTGTGTCCCATCCTCATAACTGTACACTTACTAAGGATGAATTTCGTCTACCACATATCAAACCGGCTTTGGAGACTGTTTAGGTTAATGCAACCCTTCTTTCTTTTCACTTTCCTTATGACCTTTGCTTCATCAGCAAGCATAATCTGGCATGATTCCATACCTTCTGGAAAGTACATTTACATAAATCAAGAAGAGTGCTGGTCCCAGAACAAAACCCTGCGGCACTGCACTATGGACCTCTACCCATTCGAAGAAGGCTCCTTTGACATTCGTCGTTTGTTTCCTTCCACTAAAATAATCTATCCATTGAAGGAGCCCCCTTCTTATATTTGAATGATGACCTAGCCTCTAAATCAGCTTCAAATCTGGCCCAGCATCAAATGCTTTCTGGCAGTCCAGATACAGACAATCCACCCACTTTCCACTTTTGTTTAAAAAAACCTCACTCTTTCATATAGACTTAATAGGTCTGTTTCATGTGACCTTTTCTGAAACCCGTGTCGTCTTTCACTTGGGTGCTTCTCCTCAGTAGGAGGTCATCTATTTGTTTTTTGACCATCTTTTCCAGTACTTTACAGACCAGACTCGTCAGGGAAACCGATCTGTAGTTCAGCGCCTCTTCCCGGTCTCCTGTCGTATAGGCATGTAAGACGTTTGCTCTCTTCCACTCCCCTGACATTCTGCCTTCCTCCAGCGACATATTGAACAGTATTTCTAGCGGTTAATCGAGTCCAGCAGCACACAACTTTAGTTCATGTGGTGAAATTTCATCAAAATCATAAGCCTTTTATGGATCAAGACCCCTTATGTTTTGTTAATGTTTTTATTAGATATCTCAGCGGTTTCTAAGACCTCCCCCACCCCATTCCATTTCATTGTGTGTGTGTGTGTGTGTGTGTGTGTGTGTGTGTGTGTGTGTGTGTGTGTGTGTGTGTGTGTATGTGTGTGTGTG